>JAMDHS010000040.1:0-192399 GCA_029717555.1 Peribolospora baueri | reverse complement strand
TTGATCTTTTTCTCGCCGTCGCGCTTGGTGGGCTTATTCTTGTTGTCAACGTCGACGTCGACGTCAGTCTTCTGTTCGTTGTCGAGGTCGACCTTGTTGTGGTTGACGTTAGTTGCTTTGTTGATCTTGATCTTTTTCTCGCCGTCGCGCTTGGTGGGCTTATTCTTGTTGTCAACGTCGACGTCGACGTCAGTCTTCTGTTCGTTGTCGAGGTCGACCTTGTTGTGGTTGACGTTAGTTGCTTTGTTGATCTTTTTCTCGCCGTCGCGCTTGTTGTACTGCTTCTTGTTGTCAACGTCGACGTCAACGTCAGTCTTCTGTTTTTGATCGATATCAACATGGTTGAAGTTTTTGTTCTTGGCCTTGTTTATTTTCTTCTTGCCGTACCAATCCGCGGTCACAGTGTCGGTCCCAAGCGTGTTGGCCAAAGGGCTATCGGACGAAGAGGTATCGGTCGAAGAGGTATCGGTCGCAGGGGTGCCGGCCGAAGAGGTGTCGGCGGAAGGGGTGTTGTTCCCAGAGGGGTCGGTCGAAGACGCGTTGTCCACATGGACGTGGCTAGCAACCCCAGCGGAAGACGGGTTAACCCTGGTCAACGGCGCTACTGCAGGAGCAGCCACTGAGGGCTGGGAAGCGGCGATGGTCAAGGCCAGGGCCACGAAGGAGAGAAGAGGGGAGGACTTCATGATGAGGAAGGGGGGAAAGGGGAGAAGGATGGTGGGAATGAGTGAGCGTGCAGTCAAGAAAGGACGAAGCAGCGCTCCTGAGTCCTTTATATGTTCCCAGGTAGTTGAAGAGAATAGTTAAATCCAACAAAAGGCAAAGCTGAGACGCCGCGTTGAGACGAAACTGGTCCGGGGCGGGGACCATCCCCCGGAGTGACATCGTCAGCAGATCAGGACGGCTGAGGAAGTGGTTAATGCATGAAGAAAGCCTTTCAAGCAGTCGTACGCAATCGTCCGAGGTGGGTGGGAGGAGGAAGGCTAATAAGAGGCAGGCTGGCTGACTGACTGACTGACTCACCGCAGCAAGTGTCACGTGCACCTATCGGATTTTCCCTGCGTTCCTTCCCGGCTTCGGTCGAAGGTCGCCTCTTCATCGCCATCACCATCTGAAAAAAGGCACGGCGATCGCCTTCTCGCCACCCTCGTTTCCCTCACCCACCCCTTCTTTCTCCATATACACGCTTCCGTTACCTTCATACTCTGTCGTCATGTCGTTCTCCGACCCCAGCTCTTCTTCCTCACAACCAGGTAGCCAAAGCCACCCGGTGTCCTCGCAGCAAGACGTCGACTCGGCTTCGTTCCTCCGTAACGCACAGTTCAGCACTCCGGGCTCTTCTCCCGGCTCCTACGCTACCCCTACCGATGCTGTCACTGCCTCGGACGTCCTTGGTGCTGCCGCATTGGACCCTACCCGTCTGCACCCTCTAGCAGGGCTCGGGAACGTGGATTACTTGCTTCTGGACGAGGACCAGCCGAATGAGCTCGAGGGTGCCCGGACGGCGCTGCCGAGCAGGGGATGGGGAGATGATCTGTGCTATGGCACCGGAACGACGTACTTGTCGGGTACGTCACGTTCTGTCCTGGATTATTTCATGTGCTATCTCGCATCACCTTCCATCGCACTCACTTTCCTCATTTTCCACACCAGGCCTCTCTATCGGTGGCTTGATGGGCCTTCGCGAAGGATGGCGAAGACAGCTCGGCGTATCCAATGCCCGTCTGCGCATCAACAGCATCCTCAACAGCGTCACGCGCCGAGGAACGTTTATCGGCAACTCTGCGGGCTTACTCGGTGAGTTACCGGTTTGCCACCGCCTCTTTCTCATCTTCCCGACCATTGAGTCGCTTGCCCGCTGATAGAAGTGTGCTTCCTCTCCGCGTGGTTTCTTCTTGTCAGCACTGTTCTACAACGTCATCAACTCGTCCATGGACGCCGCGCGAGGCAAGCACGATGCGTTGAACAGCATCACCGCTGGCACCGTGAGCGGCGCTTTGTTCAGATGCACTTGTGAGTCTCGTTTCGTGTTCGCACATGGTTCTACATCGTCATGCGCTTGTGACCAGCCAAGTATCTCACCTCTTTCCTTACTACTCGCATTCCAGCCGGCGTTCGACCCATGATCGTGTCATCGCTACTGGTCGGCAGTGCTGCCGGCATTTGGTCTTACGGCAAGCGATGGGTGTGATAGATTCGCTCTGTGATGTCCCTTACCCTTTCTCTCGCGTCGCTCGCCTACCCCCACTCTCTTTCCGGGGTCTGTTTGCAATTGCATCAGTAAACTTCTTCGGCTTTTCTCTCTCGTGCACGCGTGATCATCTTTACGCCAAGCGTAGACACTCAATCAAACAGCCGCGATCGTTGCGGATAGCGAGGCTTTGACCTCTACTTCCCGCTGCATTACAAACGGTCTGAGCGTCTCGCCGACGGTATCTATGCAGATCAAGCTTTGCGCCAGAATACCCTCAGTCGTTGTCCGGGTTCAAATCTAGCCCGAACATATCCTCGTCGTCTCCAGCAGGCGGCCACGCCTCTTCGAAAGCCGGGGCGGCGTGGGCCGTTGTGATGGGGAACGCTTGCGCCGGCGGCGGTTGCGCGGGTTGTTGTGCTTGTTCCGCAGGCGGTTCTGGGCGAGGTAGATGTGGTAGGCGAAGAATGAAGAATGCACGAAACGAGGGTCAGGCCGGTTCGAATAGACGAGTAAGGTCCAGAAGAGAGACAAAGAAGGGACAGGAGACCACTGACCCACGACCATCTCCATCATATTGACCACACCGGCGCTCAATGCTCCCCTCCTCATCATATCCTCTGTCGGCCACGGCGGTATAGTGGCCATGGGGGCGTGGGGCTGGTCCTGCCCCGGCTCCCCCAAGGTGCGTTGAGGCTGAGACGCGGCGCCGGCTTCGGTCTGCGCCTCGGCCTCGACTTGTGCGCGTCTGGTCTGTGCAGCCAGGCGGGACGGGAGGATGTAGCCTGGTGGTGCGGAGGTGAACTTGCCGAGGCGAGCGGCATAAGAGAGCAGTGTGGCGGGCGTGATGGCCGCTTCGATTTGGTTGGTCGTGGACGAGATGAGCGAAGGGGGGAATGAGGTAAAAGATACGATAAGGTGCGATGAACAAGCCGGTCAAGGACTGTGTGTGCAGACAAAGACGACGGCGAAAAGCGGAGGATGCTCTGCCAGAAGACTCATCTCGTCCTTTGTGTGGACAAAAAAGAAGACGAGCGCGCCTCACCTTTCTCAGCCTTTTTCATCATATCAATCTCCTCTCTTCCGTAGGCTACGATGCCATCCAACTCGCGCCCCGCCTTCTCCAACACCGTCATCGCCTCCAAAGCCTTCTCATCGGCCTCGTCGATCTCTCGCAAGAGTGCGGTGATCCTACGCTGGTTGCTCGCGTGACGTCTCGCCTTCTCCAGGAGGGCCGCCAGCTTCTCGTCCAGTGAGGATATCTCGGCAAGGATGGAGGGAGGTGGACGTGGAGGGACTCCTCGGGATGTGGAAGCGGCGGATTCGAGGGAAGCGAAGAGGGACTGCGTCAGCGACTGGTAGGCGGTGAGAGTCGTCAGCAGCTCGTCTCGCATCGAGGGGGGCGAAGCAGCTGCTGGGCGCTTGGAGAGCGCGCGTGCCGTATATAAGGTCGGAGACGGGTTGACAGTAGTAAACATGGCGTGGCTGTGAAGGGGGAGGACAAAAGAGGGGGACTGTGTGTTTTGCGAGCGTCTCCATGTCGCACGAGAAGACGAAGACGACGACGCCGGCCGCCGATCGTAGTCGATATCAAGTCGATCACGTGCAGACGAGGCGATGTGTCTTCTCTTTCTCCAAACCGGAGCCCTTGCCAATGAACGCCTTCTCTTCTCGCCTCGTCCCAAAACAGAGTTACGATGAAGGTGTGAGCCGTCCAGAGATACGTACGTTTGAGACCTTCTGTGCTCAAATTGTGCGTTCGTGCTACCTTCGTCGAACGCCGTCCGAACAGATCGCAGTCGAAGGGTGCTGCCACGGCGAGCTCGACACCATCTACGACTCCGTCCGACAGGCAGAGGAGAAGGGAGGGTACAAGGTGGACTTGCTGCTCATATGCGGAGACTTTCAGGTGCGCATCATTGCACGTCCTCAAGATGACCACATCCAAAGCGAAGCGGGGGATCTCTTGATCTTTGACCTTTGGATTTTTCGTCCTCCCTTCCAGGCGATCCGAAATGCAGCCGATCTGAACTGCTTGGCCGTGCCTCAAAAATATCGTCGATTGGGCGGCTTTCACAAGTACTACTCCGGAGAGAGGGTGGCTCCCATGCTCACGATCGTCATCGGAGGCAATCATGAGGCGAGTAATTACATGTGGGAGCTGTGAGTAGTCGAGCCGACGTGTTTCTGTCCCTGCACTGGATGCGAGCTTTTCGCGCTTGATTTACCAAACATTTATCAGGCTTCGCATCTATCCCTTTCTGTTCAGGTATCACGGAGGTTGGCTAGCACCGAACATCTATTTTCTCGGTTTTGCGGGTGCGGTCGAAGTGAATGGCCTGACCATTGCCGGGGCGTCAGGCATCTACAAATCCCACGATTACAATCTCGGTGAATGACTCATCCGCCTTCGCCATTTTAACCAAAGAGAGCTCACGGATAGGTTGGGGGATTGGGTTGTCTGACCTGGTTTTCCCGCCGCCCACGACAGGTCATTTCGAGAGGATGCCGTATTCTGCTGGCGACATGCGGAGCATCTACCATGTCCGAAGGTATGATATTCTCAAGCTGATGATGGTAAGCCGGAGACGCTTCTTTTCCTTTTCACAGGGTACACCCGTTCAATCTCCCATATTTCCTTTTCGATGCTTAGCTCGACGAGAACCCGGACATCTTCCTCTCTCACGACTGGCCCAACACGATCGAGCAGCACGGCGACCTGCGAGCTCTTCTGAGCAAGAAGCGGTTCTTTACGGAGGAGGTGTGCTCCCATTGAGCCATTCAGTTGTCTCTGCAGTATCTCATGTTTCTTTCCGCTCATTCCCTGTACGTAACAGGTCAACACAGGCACCCTTGGCTCCCCTCCGCTTCTGGACCTCCTCCAGACCTTGAAGCCTTCGCACTGGTTCGCTGCGCACCTGCACGTCAGATTCCCCGCCTTATATCGGCACGATAGCTCTTCGAAGATGGCAGGCGATTGGGGATCAGTGTCAGGAATTCCGTTTGCGCAAGCTGAGGAGGCGCCGCAGTCTGCAAACCCGGAAGAGATTGTCATTGATGACGACGACGTGATGGTCGACATGGCCCCGTCTACGAATCCCGATGCGATCGACATTGATGTGGACGAGGATGACGAGACCGCGGCGGCGGATGACACAAGCCGTATGACGGAGGAGACGGCTGCCACAGAAGTGGATTTGGGTCCATCTGCCGAGCCGGCGGCAGAAGCCCCTTTGGCTTCTGCTAGGACGACAAGTTTTCTGGCATTAAGCAAGTGCACCCCCAAAGGTGGCTTCCTAGAGGTGGGCAACGGCACTCGTGCTTTTTGGTCCTCCCTCGTTCACCTACGTACTCCGGCGGCCGCTGAAAGGCGCGTTTCACTCCTTGTTCCATGCCCACAGATCGTCGACATACCCGCACCCGAATCTAGCTCTCCTCCCATTTTTCGCTTTTCGCCTCGATGGCTCGCCATCACGCGCGCACTTCACCCCTACCTGCCCCTCTCGCACCGCCCAACCGTTCCTTTCCCTCAACCGGACTCTGCAGAGTTGCGCAAAATGGTGGAGAAGGAGATGGGATGGATCAAAGAGCGTTTGTCGAAGGAGCAAAGTGGCGGCGAAAGCGGTGGAGATGAGAGGGAAGGCTTGACGACCGCGCACTCTCACCCGCTCGACGTTCTGAGGACGCAGACGTTTCACAGGACGGCGCCATCTCCGGTCGACCCGGGCGGAAGGGAAACGAGGATGCGTGAGTGACTCCTACCTGGCTTCCATCTGTTCCCGTCCCACCTGATCCGCTGCTCAACGTGCTTTGTTGCCACGTTCTCTTCTTTCCCACACGACGGTCACCAGCGCCATGGTACACGAACCCACAGACGGAAGCGTTGTGCGCGCTGCTCGACATCCCTAACAAGATCAACCCGGCGCCTCCAGACGTCTCTGACGTCGGTGCTTCCCTCACCGGTACAGACCTCGGCGCCCGGTCCTATGTTCGGCCGCCGCCAGCGACCGACCGGAGCTCGTCGTCAAGGTCAGGCAAGTCGCGACCTTTGGCCGGACGGGAACACGAACACCAGTATCGGCCCTACCAACCTTGGCACTCGGTCCCGCAGCGCCCGTCTCTACAACAGCAACAGCAGCAGCATAACCGTCCGCCTCGGCCTCGGCCTGCGCATGCCAAACCGGCGCAGCAGCAGAGCCGACCTCGGCCTGCGGCAATGAGCGCGGAAGAGGAGAGAGCGGAGATCGAGCGGATAACAGCGGCGGCGGCGAAGAAGGAGAAACAGAGGGTGGAGGAGGCCGGTGCCGAGTCGGCGGGTACGGGTTGAATGGCGGCGGCGGAGGGACGGGGCGGGTGGTCGGCACGTACGTACGAGACGAGACGACTGCCTTCCTTTCTTGCTTGCCTGCCCGCCTACACACGCTCTAGTACAAGACTGGGTTTCCATCGAGTGCTGGTGTGTCGTGTCCGCCATGCCCTATTCGTCCGTCGGGCGGCGTGGGTGGGTGTCGGCGCTTCTTCTTCGCTCCGCCAGCCTGGCCTGACGTTTGTTTAGCGATAAAGTAAGCGCCGACACGCACGCGACCCGACGTGACCCGACCGGGTGGGGTGTACAATAGGACGGCTCGGAAAAAAAATCCCCCGAAAGATGGTGCACCAACTATGCCTGAATAGGGCGAACGAAGGCCAGAGGAAAACTCTGGTGGAGACCTCGTAGCGATATCTGACGTACAAATCGATCGTCAAAATTTGGGTATATAGGGGCGAAAAGAACTAATCGAATCATCTAGTAGCTGGTTTCCTGCGCAAAGTTTTCCCCCAGGATAGCAGAAAACTCGCATCAGATTTATGAGGTAAAGCGAGCCTCGGGTTGAAACGAATCTTAACCTATTTTCAAAGTTTATAAGTGTGCAAGAAGCTCTTGTCACTTGATTGGACGTGATGAGAGTTTCTAGTGGGGCCATTTTCGGTTAAGCAGAACTGGCTGACGATGCGGTATGAATGCGAACGCGACCGCGAGGTTAAATAAGGTGCTGGAATGCACGCTCATCAGACGAATTCCGATTCTCGTGTGCGGTATCCGTATCTGATACGGCGAGCAAGGGAGCGAGAACGAGTGGATACGGTAAAGAGCGAGAGAGAGAGGGGAGAGGGGAGGGGCAACAACGTAGACGAGAGCAGGCGGACGGGCCGGAAAGAGAAGAAAGAAAGGAGAAAAGGACGCGAGCCGTTGTCCGGCTCGAACGCATCTTAGGGCAGAGTTTCAACGTGGACAGACAGACAAACACAAGGGCCAAGGGGGGACACAAGGGGGGAGACGCGGCGGGAAGACGAAGACGAAGACGAGTATGGCGTGAAGCGGTGGACAAGAGAAGACAAGAAGAAAGGAAGAAAGAAAGAGACGACGGTGACGAAGAGAGACGAACCGAACCGAACCAGCCGTGGTGATACACCGTTACGTCGATACCGGAGAGAGAAAGGAAGGGAGAAAGCGAGCGGAGCAAGAAGAAGAAGTAGGAGGAGAGACTGCAGAAAAAATGTCCATGTCGGATTCATTCAGATGTCCGCCGCCACCGCGACCGCGACCACCTCCACCTGGCGCTCCCTCTCAGCGTCGACGACGACCTTTACGCTCCACCTCTCCAAAGCCTCGAGCGGAGCTACGCTGGTGCGCAAACAACCGAGACAGAGGCACGATGCGTCGCAGAGGGCGGCGTCGTGGGCGGCAGGTTCCGGCGGAGATGCGACGGGGTGGTCTGGCGAGGTGGACGCGAGGGTCAGGGAGGACAAGGTTCGAGCGGCGGAGAGGTGGTGAGGAGGAGAGACGGGGGGACGGGAAGGGGCGAGGACGAAAGGGTGTTGGAGAGGAGAACCGAGGAGCCCGAGCGCGTCGTCTCGCGGGCCCGAGTCGGCGGCCGCTTCCTTCTCCGTCGTCGTCGTCGTCGTCGACGTCGCTTCAGCTCCGACGCCCAGAACCCGCTTCGCCGCCGCCGCCGCCATCGTCTCTTCAACTCCAACGCCAAGAACCGGCCTCGCCGCCGACCCATTCATCCGACCATCAATCTCCATCTTTCCCTTCCCGTCAGCCTCCTCCAAGCGAGGCACGGCCACGGCCGACGACGACGGAGAGGACGTATTCGGCGGCGGCGGCGGTGGGTCGGCAAGATCCAATATCTCGTTCTTGCTTGTTGGAGGGAGAGGAAGGAGGACAGCGTCGAGGGAGACGGTGCGGAGGAGGGTGGGGGCGCGGTCGGAAGAGGAATGGGAGGTAGACGAGGAGGAGGGAAAGGAAGGGTGGGATGCGGAGTGGGTGGTGGTAAGAGAAGCTGGAAGAGACGTGCCGACGTCATCGTCGCCGGCCGCCTCTCGCTCTTGCGCACACCGCCCTTGTCGTCCATCGACGAGGACGGGCGGGTGAGCGTGACCGCCACCGGCCTCGCCATCGTTATGTGGATCGATAGGCTGGGATAGGGGAAAGGGAGCGAGCAAGGGCGTGGCGGAGGGTAGAGGGGTAAAGAAAGGGGAAGGCGACGGTTCGGCGGAGGGCGTGGGAGTAAGGAAAGCGGCGGAGAGGAGCGGCGGCGGCATCGTCATCGTCGTCGTTGTTGTTGTTGTTGTTGTCGTTGCGACGGTGGCGGCGGATAAGGTGGACGCAGACGAGGGAGAAGGCGCATGCCGCCAAGCCGCCTTCCCCGCGGCGTTCGCCGGGACGACACCGGCGAGGTGACCTGGGCCGTCGTCATCGTGCCCCTTGAGCGGCGACGTCGCCGCGCCGATGGCCACCGTAGCCGTCGCAGCGGCCTCCTCCAAGCTGGACCAAGAGCCGGTCCAGTCGCTCTCCTGCGTTCCTTTCATCGTGCTTCCGGCGCCGGACAAAGAACGCGAGTTGGAACGGGAACGGGTGAGCGAAGTGGAGCGGTCGGTGAGGGGGAGGGAAAAGGCGGAAGAGGAGGAGGCGGCGGAGGAGGAGAGAGCCGAGTCTCGGCCGCGGTCGCGGTGGCGCTGACCGACGAGCGTTTTGGTGATGGTCGTCTGGCTCTCACAGGTGGGATCGCTGAGGACGGGGGAGCAGGAGTCGGGCGAAGTGGAGAGCGTGTCGGCGAACGTGGACTTGGCGGCGGCCATGTCGACGGGCGGGGTCGCTGAGGCCTTGCTACCATCAGCGCAAGCCGGAGGAGCGCGGGCGGCGGGTCCGAGGTAGGAAGACCGCTTGGAGGTCACGACAAAGGAGACGGCCGTTCTGGCGCCGTCGGTTGCCCGCCGTTGGTCTGGTGATGGGGCGATGGGCGGCGGCGGCGGCGGGGTGGGACGAAGCATGGGGTCCTCCTCCTTGTCGAGGATCGGTGCGCTGAGGGGCCCGGAGAGAGCGGGGGAGAAGGGCGAGTCGCGAAGGCTGGCGGAGCGAACGGAGGAGGAAGAGGAGAAGGAACGAATGCGCTTGGGGAGGGGGAGGCGAAGGAGGCCGATGACCGAGTTGGGTCGAGAAGAAAGCGGTTTTCTTTGAGGAAGTGGAGCGTCAGCCATCGTGGACTTGGGCTTGGACGCTTGCTTCTGCCCTGGCGCGGGCTGGAGGGGCGGCGAGGAGGCGGCCGTGGAGGGGGCCATGGCGACTTGCAGATGTGGTGGTGGCGTTGTCGTCGAGGAAGAGGGGGAACGACCGGGGCAGGGAGCACCCGGTTTTGTTCGGCGTCGATGGCAAGCAAGGGCTCGGGGCGGAGTGGTGGGATGCGTATAGACGGCGGGGCGGCGGGTAAAGTGGTCGGGCGGGTTGACCGAAAGCGAAACGGGTTGCTGGCAAAGGTGAAACCGAGGAAGGAGGGCGGAAGCGAAGGCGTGGGGGAGAAGGTGGACGAAGGAGATGAGCCGGTCCTCTCGTCCGTCCGCGCCCGCCGTTCGTCCGTTTGGCCGTTTGTTCGTTGTTCGTTCGTTCGTTCGTTCGTTCGTTCGTCTGTCTATCCGTCTGCCTGTCTATCCGTCCGTCCGTCCACACGACGGCGTCGCACGAGCGAGCAGAGAGACGAGACGAACGGTGGTCGACGGGCGGGGATGCGTTGCTGCAACGACGATCTCGGGCTAACGCAAGCGCGGCCGTGGGAGCGGAGCGGGGCAGCGAGAAAGACAAAGAAAGAAAGAAAGAAAGAAAGAAAGCCAAAACGAAGGAAATGGGTTTGCAAATGACAGACAAGACAACCTGGTCTCGCCCCGACCGACCGACGAGCGAGGGCTGTCTCTCTTCGCTTGCCTCTTCGCACCCCTCCCTTTCTTTCTCTCTCTCTTTCCGTCTTTCTTTCTTCCTTTTCGCTCGGCCGCCGATGTGGTGGACGACGACGATGTGTGGGACGTCGAGGAAGAAAGACCGGGGGAGGGACGGAAGGAAAGCGCGCCTGCCTGTCTGTGGGCCGAGGCGAGGGCGAGCGGAGGCAAAGGAGAAAGAGGGTGGAGAGAAAAGGAGAAACAAGGGGCTCGCGTGATCTACAGCCGGCCGGCCGTCCGTCGTGGCTGGCGCTGGTCGGAGTGGGATGGGGGGAGTCTTTGGAGGATATGCGAGCCAGCAAGCAAGCTGAGTGAGACCAGACGACGACGAACCCGCCCACACGAACACGGAGGAGAGACAAAATACAACTGGGAATGCGATGTGAATGGGAATGGGAATGGGCGGTGAGGGTCGTCACGTGATGCCACAGCCGGCCACTCAACTCAGCTAGGTTGATATCGACCAGGGAGAGCGAAAGCTAGTGAAGATGAGAAGGAGAATGAGATCAGACGAACAGACAGACAGCCTTCTCCAGCTCATCTGATCCTCCCCACGATCGGGTCCGAGGCGAGGCGACCTGAGCTCATTCCGTCCGCCCCCATCCGTCCGTCCGTCCATCCGTTCGGTCGGTCGGACGATCGGGTTTTCCAAACTCGAGCCCACATGTGGCACGGCTAGCCGGCCAGCCCCCACCTAGCCCACCCCACCCGTCCCAGCCAGATCGACATGGACACGGGCATGGACGTGGACGGCCGTGGAAAGAAAACAAAAGAAAAGTAAAAGAGGGAGGAGAATACAAGGATCGAGAGCCAGACCGTCCGGACGGACGGATCGCTCAATCTATCCCGTAGTGTCGGTGTGTCTTGCCTGGGCATCGTTCCGTCCTCGCGGGACGACACGCTTTCGTCTTTTCTTTTCAGTCACTCCCAACTAACTCCCCGTCGGACCGAAACGAATGACCGACCGACCGCACGCGCACGCACGGGCCACGCACGGCCAACGCTTCCCACATCCCGTCCCGTCGTCGTCGTCGTCGCGTCGCGTCGCAAATTATGATCGATCGTCAGTTTTTCACAATCATCACCTTGGCGGTCAAAGGACGAGCTAATATCACAGATGCAATCAGAGAACGGAGAGGAGGAGAGGGAGGAGAGGAGAGGGAAAGAACAATGTTCGTTTGCGCGTGGGAGGAGGGCGTCGAATGGACATGAGAAAGTGGTGGTTGGTTGGAGAGGAAGGAGAGGAAGACGAAAGAGGTCGTTGCAAGGGCGTCACACATGATGCTCGCTCGCACCGGACCGTACCCCGTGCCCCGTCAGCCGTCTGTCCGTCCTCTCTGTCCGGATCAGAGCAACTTGCCAAGCTTGCCCCTCCTTGCCCTCGCGTTCTCCGTCAACTCGCCGCGGGAAACAATGTCAAGGATCTGGCTCGGGGGTAGGTACTTGGCCGCCGACGGCGCGATCCGTCGTCCGTCGGTGAGGATGACCACATCTTCCGAGGCCGAGGCAGAGTCGGAGGACGACGAGGTGGGCGCCTTGGCGGACACGGCGGCGGGGAGGACGAGGTTCTCCTCGGACCGAGAAGAGAGAGGAGTCGGAGGGCCGGACGAGGTAAAGTCGTCGCTCTCGTCCGAAGACGTCGTCACGCCCGGGTTCGTCGCGTCCGAGGCCGACCCGGAGCGGCCGGCGTGCGCAGCGGCGGCGGCGGCGCGGTACTGGGGCTTGTTGGCCTCGAGCTCGTAGCCGCCGTCGAGGACGCCGACGCGCATCATGGCGAGCAGGTTGTGGGCCGCGTTGGAGTGGTCGTACACGCCGCCGAGGAAGGCTGTCGTGGCGTCTTTGCCGATCTTGTTCATGAGCAGGTGGCGGCCGCCGGGGTGCTCGTCGAGGAAGGAGCTCACGTCGTGCACAAAGCCATGGACGACGATGAGGGGGCGGGTCTTGGACTCCTCCTGGAAGTCGTCCCAGGAGACGACGGGCAGGTGGTTCGAGCTCTTGGGCCACTCGATGGTCTGCTTCATCTCGTGGAGCCTCTTGAGCTGCATCGTCAGCTGTCCCTTCTTCACCTCGTTGTCGGGGAAGACCTTGAGGTGGGAGGCAAGGCCGAGGTATTTCATGGTGGCGATGAACCACTTGGTGGGGTCGTACTGGAACCACTTGATGGCGTTGCGGTAGTCCATTGGGAACTGGTGGTGGAAGTTGTGGTAGCCCTCGCCAATGGTCACGAGCGCGGTGATGACGTGGTCGCGCGGGGAGATCTTGTTGTCGAAGCTGGCCTCGCCGAGCCAGTGGGCGAGCGAGTTGACGCAAAAAGTAGAGTGGTGGACGAAGCAGAGGCGGGCGGCGCCGGCGAAGAAGAAGCCGCCGGTCCAGTCACCCCAGAAAAGGCCGGGGATGAGGGTGGGCACGGCGAGACCCATGAGGAGGAGGAGGGCGAGGTAGTTCTCGTGCTGCCACCGGACGACGGCGTTGTTCGTCAGGTCCGACACGTCGGCCACGCCGGGCTTGCGGCGGGGCTTGATGACCATCCAGCCGATGTGGGACCAGACGAGACCCCTGTGGGCGCTGTAGGGGTCGAGGTCGGTGTCGGTGTAGCGGTGATGGGCGCGGTGGCCGCGGGACCACCATCTGATGGAGCCCTGAACGGCACCAGCGCCGGCGAGAGCGAGGGCGTACTGGAGAGGCTTGGAGGCGGTGTAGGAACGGTGGGCCCAAAGACGGTGGTAGCCGGCGGTGATGCCGAGACCGGTGACGTAGTACCAAAAGATGGCGAACCAGAACGTCTTGGCCTGGAGCTTGGTGGTGAAGAGGCCGTAGATGGAGAGGAGCGGGGTGACGGTGAGGATGATGGTGGAGAGCCAGTTAACCTCGGACAGGAAGTTGCTCCACGTCACGGGCGGGAGCGCCTTCTGAGAGGCGAGCGTGCGGGTCACGTAGTCGTCCTCAATGTCCGCGTCCACGGGCTCGGCCTGGGCGAAGCGGGCGGGCTTGGAGGGGCGCGCGGTGGCGGTGGCGGTGGCGGAGACCTTGGCGGCGCCCAGCGGGTGGCCCTTGGCCTCGACGACGACGGGCGAGGCCGAGTCCGAGTCGTCGAGAGAGGCGTGCGGGAGACGCCCGCGCAAGGTGGCGTCGGCGTCGAGGCTCATGGCCGGGCGACGGGGAGATGTGGAAGGAAGATCGTTCGAGAGGGAGAAGAAGGGAAGAGAAGAAGGGAGGAGGAATGAGAAGGTGAGTGGCGAACGGAGATGGAGGAAAGGAAGACGGCGGGGAGGGGCTGGGGTTGATATAAGTAAGTGCGGCGAGAACGTGGGGAGGCGGACCGGGGGCGCCGAAACGAGGGTGGTGGAAAGAAGAAGGCTGGGATGAACGTGAGGCCGGGCTAAGGCGAGAAGAAGCGGTGGTTGGTGGTGGAGGAAGACGAAGAAATGGGTCGGTGAGTGACGACGACGACTCTCGTTCTCGCTTTCGCCCCTCCTCCGTTTATCATGTCTCGAGCTGGTTGTCTTTCTGTCTCTTCCACGCACGCCCCAGCATTCGTCCCCATCCGCTGCCCCGCCGACCGCCGCTCGTCGTCGTCTGTCTCATCGCCCCGACCGGGACGTCGTTGTATCGACGCAGCAAAAACAAAGCCGCTGGTGTCACTTCCCCAACAAGTCGCTCTCGCTCGCCACGCCCTGCTGCGGCAACTGCTGCGGCCACTCACACGACCCGTCGTTCCGGCCCAAGCTCGACCGACGTCCTCCGACCGATCATATCACGATCACGGCCGCGAGCGATGGTGACACCCATCGTGTGGCGTTCTTCATTTCGATGCTGGGTGGATGGATGATGGGTGGATGACATGGATGACATGGATGGCTTGGGGCACTGCGGCTGGCCGGCGGACCAACTGCGAGCCCGTCGCCCTCTTCCCTCGTCGCCGTTTACGTCACATCCGTCCCCACCGTCCTCGCTCACTCGCTCGCTCCCTCAAGCGTCCGATCGGCCTCGGTCGGAGCCGAAGGCCGCCTGCCGCCGACAGCGCAAAATAAAAATAAAAATAATAAAAAACTGCGGCGTTGCAAAAGCGTCGCGTGAAAATGGACAGCGAAAGAAAGGAAGGACGGAGGATGGATGGATGATAAGATGGTTGGATGGATGGGATGACGACACTCCGAATTCGATCGCACACGTTTTCGTTTTTGATCGATGGTGCTACGATGCGATGGCGCTGGGCGGGCGCTGCTGGGGCGTCCAGTGACGACAACGATGATGATGATGATGCTGCCGACGCATCGGACAAACGACAAAGACGAACCCAATCCATATTCACATGGAACCGACCGACCTCGAAAAACGCCGGCCAGCGTTTGTTTTCCCAGGTTCACCCCCATCCCATCCTCCATCCGTCCGTCGTCCCAAGTGGCCAACCAGCCACGTCCGTCCCTTCCCTTGGGTCGATCGGATCCGACATCGGTTTTCTTTTATCCGTTTTTCTATGATAAGATACAGGCCGGCACGCGCGTACGTTGACGAATGGGCCGAGCGAAAAAGGCCGGTGGGTAGGGTAAAATGGGCAAGGTAATAAATAACGGCGGGTGGGCGGCCGGCCGGCGGCGCGAGACAACGCCAAATGCGCCCAAGCGAGGCAAGGCAGGACGGAAAGGAAAATGAAAGCAAGGCATAGTAAGGGAAAAAAGGAAAGAGACGAAATGAAGAGGCCCGCAAGGCTAGAGCAGAGCGTGTCGTGTTGATATTTCATCGCCCCCGGAAGGGATGGTCCTGGATCGACGGCACCGACGAGAGGACCGACCGACTCTCTGCGCCGCTGCCGCCGCCGTCGCCGTCACCGTTCCCGTCGCCGCCGGCGTAATGCGCGTGCAAGTCGGCGGTGAGGTGGCGACGATGGCCGTCATCGCTCATGTCCGACCGGATCAGAGGCTCCTCCGTCGCGCTCGTCCCGTCGCCCCAGGTGACAAGGCGCCCCTCGGCGTCGGTGACCTCCCGTTGCGTCGTCGACATGATCACCAGTCCCGGGCTCGACGCTTCCGCCCTCACCCCCGGCGTCGACCGCCGCCCGCCTCCTCCTCCTCCCTTTCGTCGTCGTTCCTCGCCGCCCCGAGACGCCGCCCGACGCGGGAACGTCACCCCGGCGTCCGCGCCGTAGTCGCCGACCGCGGCGACGTAGGTGCTGTTCGAGACGCCGCCGCCGTCGACACCACCGCCATTGCTCCCGCCTTCGTCGTGACCGCCGTGATCGGGGTCGATGGTCGCCGTCATCGTCATGTTCCCAAGCTCGACGTCGTCCATGCCCTGCTTCCCTTCGCCCTCCAACGGACCCCACGCGCCCTGCTGTTTCCTAGACATCATCCCCGACGTCGGGCTTCCCAGACTTCCGAGGCCCGAGAAAGAGTGATGATGGGGAAGGCGGAGGCGAGACTGCGACGACACCTTGTTCTTGCTCGACCCGTATACGTCCCCCGACCCGCCCACCAGCTTCCACGTCAGTCGGAATACTCGTCCAGCGAGCATGCTCTGCGCGCCGATCAAGATTGGCGTTTCAAGGAACTGCCTTCGCCGTGGCCGTATGGTCGAGCAGACGGTAACGTCATCAGCTGTGGTCCAGGCCCCCACGCTTCCTCCTCTTCTCTTCACTCACCTTAATGTTATCGTCCGGGCCGAGGGTATAGATGAGCATACTCCCGATCGTCAAACACAGCGAAGCGATGAAGTAGAGCAAGCCTTTGGCCGGGATGAAGGGAAGGGAGGAAGGGGGGAAGCAAAGGGAGCAAGTCGCATCAGTCTGCAGACGCCCTTCTTTCGCCCGCTCACCCGCGGGGAACAACGACGGAAACTGTCAGGAGCGCTCCCTCACCCTGTTCGAAGAGCATCTTGGTGAGCATGGGACCTTGGTTCAGGCGATCGCGCCAGACCAGCCTTAGCGCCCCGAGCTTGTTGGCGGTGAGCACAAAGGTGGTGGTGTCAAAGGCGATCGTGGACGACTGGGTGCGTCAGAACAGATTTCGGCATCGGAGAAAAGAAGGCGGGAGAGGCGGAACGCCGGGCGGCCGAACATAACGTCAGTGATGAAACGCGGAAGGAATAAGGGACCACGACGAACGGAGTCGAGAAATGGGTGGATGGTGGAACGCACGAGCCAGCCGAGCGGCACGACCACGGTCGGGCCTTTGGTGAGGTAGAGGCAGAAAGGCGAGCCGGGAAGGTTGATGCCGCGTGGGATGAGGCACAACGAGATGGCCCAGCCGGAGGTGTAGAGGAACATGAAGAAGACGAAGCATTGCACCCAGCTGGGGACGTAGACGAAGAAGAGCAAGTCGGATGGGTTTTCCTCCATCAGTTCAGAGGAATGGCACTGTCGCTGCTTTGCTCTTCCTCCCACTCACATCGAGGACCGACAGATGGCGACGCAGCGGATGGCGAAGACAAAGGTGGTGCAAATGTGGCTTATGATCACCATGGCGTCGAAAACCTTGGGCAGGACGTCACAGTCGATGCCCGGATAGGCTGTGGGGAAAAGGAAAAGGGGCAGAGCGATGCCGTTCGGGCGATGAGCGACGAGTGCGAGCGAACCTGAGGCGGAGAAGGGGGAGAAGGTCGAGACGACCGGCTCACTTTCAAAGAGGACAACGAGCAAGGCGAACGTGAACGCGGCGTACCGAGAGATGAGGTAGGCGGACCGGCTGGCGACCTTGGAGGGCACGCGCCAGCCTGGTCTTAGGAAGAGCTTGATGTCGAATTGCAGGCTGCCCAGCAGCTCCACGCCGACCATGCCCGCCGCTGCCTACGTACGAGGATCGCCGAGTTGTGACGGAAGAAGGAGGAGAGAGAAGCGCTGATGTCAGCACCACGGGAGGAGAGGAAGGGGTCCGAGGACGTGTGGGCCAGTGGGATCCTCACAGCGTAAACAAGCATGCTGGGGGCCGGGGACGACGACGATAAGACGGCACCGTCCTTAGCCAAGGTCGATCGGCGCACTCAGCGGCGGCGGGGAAGCAAGACGAGAACGTCGTGGCTCACCTAGCCTGGTCCCGAGAAAGAGAAAGCGAAGCGGTCACGGCCCAAGCGAGAGAGCGAATCTGGTCAGAACCGTGCGCGTCCTTCGCCGCGCTTGCTTCGAAGGCGGTCGGGCGCCGACAAGGAAGCCTGTGCGGGCCCATTTCCGAACGAGATCCTATACTCACGAGAAGATCATGCTGCATGACTGGAGAGGGAATGTACAAGAACGGGGTGCCCTTGCTGGGCAAGTCCCTCGGCGCGGCCCACTCCTCGACGCTGGCTGCCATCTTGCCTCCCTGCGCCGCTCCTGAACGATGTAGGCTTCGTGGCGAAGAAAGACCAGGAGGCCGCGCTGCCCTTGCGTCGTTTGGAAAAGGACGGAGAGCGGCTGGACGGGCGACCTGGAGCGACGTGGTGGATCACTCGCTGGTCGTCGACCCGCGGGTTAGAAGACAAAAAAAAAAGGCGGTACTGAGGAAGCTAAGCAAGATGAGGAGGAGACCTGGGAAGCATCTGCGGGCGGTCAGCGGGTGGCCGGGTGCGAGGCGCATGGAATGGCCTGGGTGGTTGACTATATACGAGCCCGGACGAGAGACAGCGAGGCGGGCGACTCGGAATTAGACAAGTGACGATCTCGAGTCTGGAAAAGAAGGAAGGAGAGGAAGAAGAAAGCGGAAGCAGCATCGACGTTCCGTCTCCCTTCCCCGCCAACTCTAGACTGGGCAGTCAGTCCCATCCCAAACGCGCGCTGAGACATGACACTACACTACCGTATGTGCGTCTACGCAAACATGGACCCGACACCTCGGTCTGACCGGTCTGCAGTGACCGGCAGCGAGTTACGAAAGACGAGGAATAGCGGTCAGTCTGTGGGGTCTCCTCGACACAGGGCGGCGCCTTGTGTTGGTTTCTGCGCTGCGCCTCCCTCTCCTCTCTGTCCCGCCCTCTCCCCGGTTCTGTCTGGGTGGGAAGAGACGTGCGACTTGCACATGAGCGAGCGCCGCCGGGTTTCCCTTTGCGGGCAATCGAGCGAGCAGGCAGTGCAGGCTCGCTTCGCTTGCGAGACGTTCCCAGGCGTCGCTACCCGAGGAAGCTAGTCATAAAGAAATTAAGTAGGTAACTATCCCATCAGCGCCCTGTACGTTGAGCACCCTCCTTTCGCTATCCATCCATCCTTCCATCCATCCACCAAGTCGGGCTGTTAGCGGGCACTTAGCATGGATCTCGCGTGCGGGCGGTGTGTGCCGCTGGTCAAATTGGCCCGGCGAAGCTGCTAGCCGAGCCGAGTGAGGCCTAGACGGTGCAAATCATGCGTGGCGTGAGCGCAAGCCGGGATCTCGATGATAGGACGTAGATCAGAGATCAGCGAGCGCGAGCAGACGGGCCAGCGAGACGGTGAAAGCAGCGCCAGAGACGGATGCAATGGCTGCGAGTGGCGAACGCAGGAGAAAGAGAACCGGCCGTGTGGTCGATCGGTCGAGGTGCGCGTGCGTCCAGCTAAGTCATATCTGGAGAATGGTTAAGTCAATGTCCGGAGCATGGTAAGCCAATGTCTTCAGCGATCCAGTCTCCGGTTGGCCAAGTTAGGATGTATATGTGCTCGTTCGATCTGTGACGTCGTCAGTCCCGTCCGTCAGAGCATCGCTTCGGACGTTTTACGCAAGGGCGCTCTACTCGCAGGATTCGAGGGCGTCATGACCATTAATCCTACGAACGGACTCTTTTAAAACGCCGCCCTCCCGCCCGCTAATTGCTGTGGTTGTCGATGGGATATCGTCTTCTAACCTCCGTCGGGTCGGATCGTCTCAACGTGCCCACCCCAACCCACCTCGCCTCGACCGTTCTTCCTTCCGAGTCTGAGCGAGGCAAGGCCAGCCGCGCTGAGGGGGATGCGCCTTCCTCGCCGCTTTCTTTTCTTTCCTTTCCTTTGCCCCGTCGGTTCCTTCGCGCATGTGTAGTTGTGTACTGGCGGATCTGTTCACAGGCCCGTTCGTTCGTTCGTTCGTTCGTCCGTCCGCATCGGCGAATACGAGAAAGCGCAGCCGGGACGACGACCGCTGTGCGACCTAGCACCGCTCGGAGCGTGAACCAAGGTTGGCCAGCGAGCCCTCTCTCACGCCTTCACTGCTAAGCGAGACACCGCGCGACACACACGTGCAGACGAACGTATGGTTGGCGTATGTGCCTCCCCTCCCGTCTCACGTCGGTCGTCCGGACTCCGGGCCGCCGGTTAAAGCTAACAGCCGAACAAGGGCATGCCGAGCGCTTCCCAAAACGAAACGAATACGAAAATGCAACAAGGCTTAGGAGGCCTATGTACTGCCCGCCGGCGAGTCTTTCGTCCTTCTATGGGGATGTAGCTCAGTTGGTTAGAGCGCGTGCTTAGCATGCAACTTACTAAGGTGTGTGCACGAGGTCCTGGATTCGACTTCCAGCTTCTCCACTCTTTTTTTCTCGCACTGCGCCTTCTGTGGGCGGCGCTACCTGTCGCACTTTTTTTGCCCACGCAAATCCCGGAGCTATGCCGCACATGGACCCTCGCATTTTTTTCTACATGTGTCCTGCGTGGCACTGGGCGTTTTGGGAATCCGTTACATAGATCTACATTACATACACCCTCGCCGCATTCGCAACCTCTGAACCACTGGACGGGACGTTCGTATGTCGCTTTCTACCGGGAGAGCGGGAGAGGGCCGGGGGGTAGCTGGAAGAGGGGTGGATAGGACACGCCGGCGGCAATGAGGCGCTTCTCTACATAGACAGGCAAGGGGACGAAGAGAAGAGAGAGGACGCAAAGCTGTCAGCAGGCGGTCCAGCGATCCAGCTCGGACAGGCCGAGACGCAACCGTTCGCTCCCGCTCACCATACTCGTCCCTCTCCTGTTTGATCTTGTAGTACAACTCCTTGTGCTTGAGGTGGTTCACCATCTCGGCAGCCGTCTGGAAGATGATCTGTCCCCACCCTTCGCGGAACGTGTTGGCCTCGGCGATGACCTCCAGGATCTCCGCCTCGAGCTCCTTCTCGGCGACCTGGATGCGCTGCAGCGCCTCGTCACCGATGCTACCCTTCTGGAGGAGGACGGAGAGCGCCTGCTTGTCGTCGCGGAGGCGCATGATCCGTCGCACGTCCTCCATGGCGCGGCAGAGAAGCGCTGACTTGAGCACCACGTCTGGCGTGGGCGGGTCGGAGATGGACAGAAGCGTGATGTACGTGTCCCTCGGCTTATGGCCTTCTGGGAACCAGGGCTTGTGAGACGAGGCGAGCTTGGAGGAGCGCCTGTGTCGATAGATCCGGGAGAAGAGGGTGAGAGAGACGACGAGGAAGGTGATGTACCCCACGGGCACCAGCAGTGACATCGCCATGCCGGCCCGAGCGAGAGTCGAGTTGGGCGGCGCTTCGCAAAGGACGAGGGGATAACAAATGGGCCTAGGGCGGGCGCAGACTGGGAAGAAACGCAAGATAGGGCGATGGCGAGTGGCCAAGAAGCTTGAAGGATGAGGACGAAGGTTGGACGATGCTCGCCAGACCTTCGCAAGCCCAGCCAACAAAGTGTGAACCGCCTCAGGCGCCAGCTCAATCGGCCCGCGCACACAAGCGGACGTTGGCGGACGCAGAGTCGCCGCAGCAAGAAGATTGCCGCCGGTCATCGCTTCTACCTCTCCCACTCTCTCTCTTTCTCTCTTTTCAACCGTCGACGCTTTCGTGTCCCATCTCTCTTCGCGTCCATGCTTCGCCGCTCCGTCTCCTCCGCCGCTCTTTTCGAGTTCCTCGCCCCAAGATGGGCTTCTCATCCCGCCTTCCGTCATGTGTCTCACGCGCCAAGTTCAGGCTCATGTCATGGGAGACGCGCCTCTTCCTCCACGCCGTCTTCTCGCCCGCCTCGACCCTCCGCCGCCGCCCTCTTTTCTCACCGATCCCCCTCAGGAGAGACGTGGGCCACCTCTGCTGCATCGGCGCCCCCCGGATCCCGCGCGGCACTCCAGCGCCGTTCATCTCGACGACCGCGAGGTGACCCCTCCGATGCCGCAGAGGTGGAGTCCTTCCTCCGCGTCCTGAACAAGCCGCGCATGACCCCCGCTCAGCTGCAGAGCGTCAACACGGCGCTCCACGTCCTCCGCTCCGGAGTGCTGGAGCGAGACCTCGCCAAGGCTTGGCAAGGGTGGGAAGCGCTGGAAATGGCCGGGGAGCTGGGCATGCTGCGTGGGAGCGATGCTCAAGATCTCGCCAGGGTCGCTAGGAGAGAGGCAGGCAAGCTTCGTGGGGGCGAGGAGGCGCACGTGTGGCAGGAGAGGTACGGGCGCTGGGCCCAGTGGGCTGCTGGCACGGGCGACCCCGCCAGGGTACAGGATTGGATGGTCGCTGAGCTCGTCCCGGGCGGCCAGCTTGAGAGGGTCGCCGAAATGTGGGACACGTACGCTGCCACGGCGGCGCAGGACAGGGTCGAGCCGGAACCTGAAGTGGACCTCGCTCCTTCTTTGAGCGAAGCTTTGTTGGAAGACACCTCTTCATCTCCGGACGGAAAGGTGGACGACGGGATGCTCTCCGGAGATCATGATAAAATCGGACGGCCAGCAGATGGCCGCACACGACTTTCAGCGCAGGAGACGGATATGTTCTGCATCGTTATCGCCTCTTTCGCCGCTCGGGACCATCCCGCACTCACGCCGCTGCTGTCTCTCGCTCGCAAGACGCCGGCGGACATCCAAACGCGAAGGGCGCGGACGATATTCGAGCGTCACCTCTCTTCTCGCGGACGGGAGGTCGTGGAGCGCGCGGTGGACCTTGCACGACACGCGCAACTGGCGCAGGGCGTCGAGCAGCCGAGGAGGCTGCTGAACCTTCTGACCAAGACGTTCGGACAGAGGGACACGGAGGAGGCGCGGGCTCTGTTCCGAACGATGATAAGTGCGAGCGAAGGGGGAGGGCAAGTGGGAGAGCCAAACTGGCTCTCCGCGAACGACATCAACGACCGCGTCTGGTCGTCCTTCCTCTCCGGCGCTGTACACGTCCAACGGCTTGACTTTGCCGAAGAGGTGTGGAAGGGCCTCCTCGCTCGAGGCGTCAAGCCCAGCGCGGTGATCTACAACGGCCTCTTGGACGGCTATGGCAAGGCGGGCGACCTCGGAGCGGCCGAGTCTACTTGGTCGCGGATGCTGTCCGAGGGCGTGGAACCGGACCTGGTGACGTACACCACGATGATGCTCGCCTATTTCCGCGGGAAGCAAACCGAAAAGGCCGAGGCGACGTTTGAGGAGATGAAGCGGGACGTGAGGAAGAGAGAAGGAGCTGAGGCGCCGGGGGCGCTGTTGGGCACGGAGAAGGGCAGGCCGGCGTGGAACGCTCTGATTTACGGCCTATGCGCGACCGGAGTGGCGGAACGGGCGACGGTGGCGATGGAGGAGATGGAAAAGCGGTATGGTCTCAAGCCGGCCATCGAGGCGTACAACGTCCTGCTGCGCTACCATGGCCGCCGAGCCGACCTGACGGCGCTCGCGGCGACGGTGCGAGCGATCAAGAGCGCGGGCGCGGAGCCGGACGTGGTGACTTTTACCACCGTGCTCTCCTCCTTGGCGAGAGCGGGCAAGCGAGACGCGGTGAAGAAAGTGCTGGCGATCATGGACGCGATGGGCGTGCGCGCCAACGTGTTCACTTACTCGGCCATGGTCGACGCGCTGCTCAAGGAGAGCCCGCCGAGGTTGGCGCAGGCGGTGGAGCTGTTGGGTCGGATGGAGGCTGACGGCGTCCGCGCCAACGAGGTCACCTTCACCAGCCTCATCGGCGGCGCGCTGCGATCGGATCCGGCCGACGCGGCGGCCGCCGTCGCAGCGTTAGTCGCCGCCGGCTCTGGGCCGTCGTCGTCGTCCGGTGACGCATATGCCACTGCCGATGACGACCCGACGGTTACGCTGGCGCTCATGCTCCTCTCTCGGATGCGCTCTGCGAACATCTTCCCCAACCGGGTGACGTACCATTACCTGATCAAGGCCCTCCTGGCCCACCCGTCTCGCTCTGCGCCGGGGCTCGCCGGCTCGCTGCTGCGAGAGATGCGCACGGAGAGAGGTATCCGAGCGAACGAGAGCACCTGGTTCCTCCTCCTCGAAGGCCTTCTCAAGCGGAGGGGCGACGTCGAGGGCGCGAGGAGGGTGGTGGAGGAGATGGACCGCCACGGATTCGTACCCCTCGGAGGCGCCCTTAGGGGCTTGGTGGAGCTGGCCAAGAGGGGCGAAGTGGGCGCTAGGGGACGGGTTGCGGGGAGGGGCAACGGCCGCGGGCGATAGATTCGGTCGTAAAGGGATTCGTAAATGTGTGTGTGTGTGTAGTGTGGCCGTCGTGCTTCCTGTCCTTCTCTCTTGTCGAAGCGAAGCGCTGCGCTGCGCTTTCCAGCTCCAGTTCCCGCCCGCCAAGCCAGCGAGCCGATTTTCTTCTTCACGTATCCTTTCGTCCGTCAATCCGTCCGTACTTCCTTCCTTCGTTTCGTTTCGTTTGTTCGTTCATTCATTCATTCAGGCTTTCGTTCTTTCATTACCAAGGCAGAAAGAAAGCCTCCCAGGAATCACGGCGGTCGCATCGCATCGCATCACATGTCATGTCATCACATCGTCTTTGGGATGGCAACTTTCGGAAGTATGTTAGAGACATGAGACGAAGTGAGAATTGGAATGAGACGGAGAAAGGGTTCGGAACGATCGCGTCTGCTGGACGCCCGCTCCGCTCAGGCGAAGATGGCCAGGCGGTCGTCAATCTCGGCAGGGTCGTTGAAGCTGGATTTCGAAAGAACAAAAAAAAAAGGAGTGATCAGAAAAGAGGCACCAAAACCCACGCACGCGCCTCTCGCCCGACGACGGAGGACGACAAGCGTGAAAGAGACGCGGGAAGCTCACCGCAATCCCATGTCGAGCTTGGTGATGGCGTCAATCTCCTCCGGGTCGAGGTCAAACTTGCAGCACTCGAGGTTCTCCTTGGCGCGCTGCGGGTTGGACGACTTGGGGATCACCGCGATACCGCGCTGGGTCGCCCAGCGGAGGAGGACTTGAGCGGGGGCTGCGTTGCGTTTTGGGGGGAAGGATCGGTGAACGAGCGGAAGGAGACGGAGACGACGACGACCAAGGCGACACTCACAAACTTTGTGCTTCTCGGCAGCCTTCTTGACCACATCCTGGTCGAAGAGCAGCTTGGTCCTGAGCGCGCCAACGTTCTCCAGCTCGTGGTAGCTCGCGGGGCCAAAGCTGCTGTACCCCGTCACGGCCACGTTGAGGCGTTTAGCGAGGCGGATCAGGGGCTCCTGAACGAGGTAGGGGTGGTGCCTGGTGATGATAGATGAGGGAGAGAATGAATAGGCAAGCGCCGAGTCAGATGGTTGGATTCGCCCTTCGACAGAACTGGCAGGGACGCGAGACGCACTCGATCTGGAGCACGGCGGGGTGGATCTCCCTGCCCATGGTGATGTCGATGAGCATGGAGCCCTGGACGTTGGAGAGGCCAATGTTCTTGGCGAGCCTCTGCTCGTGCACCTCCTCGAGGGCGCGGTAGGCATCGGCGAGGCAGATGTTGCCGGGGACGACCTTGCCAGACTCGTCCCACCACTCGGGCGGGTACTTGACCTTGGGGTCGATGAACTTGAGCGAGATGGGGAAGCTGGGGGGAACAGGGAAATTGAGCTTCTTGTCTTTCTTCTCTGTATTCCAGAACGACCGTCAAACGCGATTGGAAAGAATGGGGGAGAGTCGGGCTCACTGGATCAAGAGGAGGTCAAAGTAGTCGAGGCCCCAGTGCTCGAGCTGCATCTTGGCCGCGTTCTTCAGGGCGTCGGGGTGGTGGAAGCTTTGGAGGGGGTAGAAGAGGGAAAAAAGGTGAGCATGAACCCGGACGCGTCCGAGTGGGAAGACGTCTGTGCGGATCGCATACATACATGCATACGTACGTTACGTACGCACGAAACCTTAAAACTCACGTGTTCCAGATCTTGGTGGTGATGAAGAGGTCGTTCCTCTTGACGAGGCCGTCCTTGATAGCCCTGCGGATGCCTTCGCCGGCCTCCTTCTCGTTGCCGTAGTCAGCGGCGCCGTCGAAGAGCCTTTGATGGAAGGGAAGAGAAAGAGGAGGTCAGGACAAGCGGCGATAGAGAGAGGCGTCTGGGAGACAGACGGACGGACCTGTAGCCCATCTTGATGGCCCCATAGACCGTGTCGGCCGTCTTCTCCTGGGGGACCTTCCAGAGGCCAAAGCCGACGAGGGGCATCTCCCAGTTGTCGGGCTTGAGCTCGACGGTGGGGATGTTGAGCGGACCGGCGACGTTGCCTTGTTCGGGAATCGTTGTGGTGGTTGTCATTGTGGTCAGTGGTGGTGGTGGTGGTGGGAAGGGAAGCGTGGAGACGGAGCGCTTGGCGGGTGTGTTGGTTGGAGTGGTGTGGCTGACAGCGTCTGTCTGTCTATCTGGTGTATTGTATGGCTGATCTGATCAGGTCTGCCTTTTGAAGGTGCGCTGGCGTCGACGGTGTTGCGCGTTAAGACGAGAATGCGGGCGCGCTCTCCGGACTCTGGCCGGCCTTTAAGGGCGGATTGCGCGATTCGAGACGCTTCTTCGGCTCGACGGCGACGGCGACGGCGACGGCGATGGCCAGGCCAGGCCAAACCAAACCGACGACCTTCGGCCCTGGCTCGCTTCCTTCGCGCGTCCCTGCGCTGCCTCCGCCCTGCTTCGTCAGCCCCCCCGCTGGCGCTCGCTCTCTCTCCTCGCACATCATCATCATCCGTCCGAATCGTCGTTTTGCTTCCTTCCGATCGCCGAGAATGCCGTGTCGGCAATCTTGGCCCACCGCTCTCCTCCGCCCATCCCCGCTTAGCTCTGGCCGGCTGTGACGAAAAGCGACCACGCTCCGGCGCCCCGTCCATCGTCGTCGTCATTCACACTTTAACCCCGCAGTGGCAACGCCAGACCGAACTGAAACGAAAACTGTTAAACTAAACGCAGAGAGGAAAAAAAGGAAAGAAAAAAAGGAAAGAAAAAAAGTTTCAAACGAATGGAGCGAGTCGGATTCGAACCGACACCTCCTCCATGTTGATAAGCATTTCGACAAGCGGAGGCGCTGACCCCAGATACACCATCACTCCCTGCTAACTTTCCATATGCTCGTGACGACCATTTTTGACTATGACTGTGACGGACGACAATACGACCTCGGATGAGAAGGCAAAGTGAAGAATGGATCGAGATGGAACATCCGAAAAGATTCCCGACTTCCCCCAGGCTGACGCGCCATAACGCGACGTATGCTCGTCTGTCTGTCTGTCTGTCTGACTTCTTGCCTAACGTCGGCGTCTCATCGGGGGAAAAATCATAGATTATCATCAAGGAACCGGAAGTGGACGCCCCGGTCCCCGTGGACGTTAATAAAACTATCAAACGGTGGTCAGCGCAGAGGACGACGACGTTCGCTCGGCAAAATGGACAGAACAACGTCATGGACTCTGGGCCGATGAATGGATGGGTTAGGCTGACGAACGACGATGGGAGGGAAGGGGGTAAGGAAAACGCGCGGGGAGGGAAGGGGGACGAGGATCGAGGTTGGATGGGAACATGGACATAACATGGCACGACGACGGCGGACATGGTTGGATGGCGGTTCTGCAAAGGTTGTTTTCTTTTTTTCTTCACTTTTTTTCTTCGTGACCATGTTTTCCGCAAACGGGGATGAACATACGTGGGCTTGATCGCCGCCTATCCTTGACCTCGCTTTTTCATCGCCGCGGGACGGGACGGTAGACGGTACCGGGCGGAATGGGATGTAGACTACGACCACCCGTCGTCCCAAACGGCCGGGTTGCCTCGCCGGGCTACCGGATCCCCTCCCCCTACGAATCAGCGAGGCTATTGTTGATGGACAAAGAGGCTCAGGCCGAGGCCCCCTCCTTGGCCTCGCCGTTGGGGGCGGCCTTCTCCTTCTCTTCTCCCTCGGCGGCCCCGGTGCCGTTGGCGCCCTCCTCGCCAGCCGGCTTGGGCGCCTGACCAATCGCGATCTTCAGCGCGAGCTCCCGGCCCTCGAGCTGTGCGCCTTGCTTCTCCTGGAGAGCACGCTGCTGCTCCGCCTCGTCCTTGAAGTCGACGAAGCCAAAGCCCTTGGAGCGAGTGCCGAAGCGACGCTTGACAACCTTGGCCGAGCTGAGGCTGAAGCCTTCGAAAGCGGCCGCGAGCTGCTCGTCGGTCGTGTTGAAAGGCAGGTTGGCCACGAAGAGGAGCGTCTTCGACGGCTCGCCCTCGGGCTCGCCCTTCGGCTGGCGCTTGGGGCGCTCGCCCGTCTTGACCTTGCCACCGCGACCGCGGCGGCCGCCCTTGCCGCGAGCACCCTCCTCTCCCTCCGTACCGGCGCCCTGGTCGGAAGGCACGTCGCCGGTGCCGTCCTCGGCGTCAGCGTCCGTGCGGGGGCGGCGAGAGGCCCGACCGCCACGCTAAAAACGAAATTAAGAGTAAAAAATGGAGGATGAGCTGGAAGCGTCCGAACGATGTGGGTGGGAGCGAGATGGACAGCTCACTGTGCCGCGCCCCTTAGCCTTGGCCTTGGCCTTGGACGCCTTCTTCTTCTCTCCCTCTGCGCCCTCTTCACCCGTGTCCTCCTTGCCCTCAGCGTCCTCGGACGTGGCAGCCTTCTTCTTCTTGGACTTGGCCTTGGGCTGCTTGGCCGGCTTCTCGTCCTGAGGCTTGGCCACCTCGACATTGATTGGCCTGCCATCGATCTCCTTCTTGTCGAGAGCCTCGACGGCCTTGTTGGCGTCGGCCTCGGTGGTGAACGTCACGAAGCCGTAGCCGAGCGAGCGGGTGCCGCGCATGATGATCTGGGCGTTGGTGCTGCAGGAGGGCATGCCGAGGGATCAAGATTGGTCGTTCGGTCAGCACGACGTTTGTGGCGGTGGCGGAACGCTCGAACGGGGACGAGCTAAAGCCTCGTCTTCGTGCATGCAGCAGAACTTGTGTGGCTCGCACAAAACACAAGGTTCGCACCACCCGCGGACGGCCCTCAAGGCAAGTGACGAAGGCACAGTCGTGCGCGGACCGCGGGGATGGACCAGAGTCGCTAAGCGGGCCAGCATATACTCTCCAAGCACTCCCGTATCCCCTTCCATCCGCGCCTGCCATCCCAGCAAGCGAGCAGGAACCCGCGGTGTGCACATCCACCCGACATTCCTCTCTCAACGTCCACGTATCTGCACTCACACGTTGCCGACCTCAGCGAAAATCTTCTTGAGGTCGTCCTCGGTGGTCGAGAAGGCGAGGTTGCCAGCAAAGACCTTGTACTCGGGCTGTGCGGGGACGTCGGGAGCGACGGTGGTCGTCGTCGTCTCCGTCTCCGTGACGACGACCGTTTCGACGGTGGCGGTGGCGGTTTCAGCGGCCATTATTGGACTAGGTCTGGGCTAAACTTGACTGAGCGGGGAGGTGTCGTGCGAGGATGGTTGTCGGAAGTGCGACGACTGGGGATTGGATCGCTCGCTCTGGCTGACTGCGAGGCTGGAGGCAGGCTCTCTGTTGGACTGGAGTAGGGGTGACCTTGGAAGGTGAATTGACGGTGGGCTAAGACAGCGATGGACTGAGATGGACTGACTGACTTGGTGGGAGAGGGGAAGAATGCAATCCCGTCGCGCCCCTAACTAAGGCCACCTTTCCTGCGGGCGCACGACCGGCAACGCCCACCGAGGCCGGCCAGCGCACACCGCTGCACGTGACTCGCGTCAAACCTTTTTCCATCGACACCGCCGAAAATTCGCAAATATTCTTCACGTGATGCCTTTGCGATAGAAGATAGGGTGTCGGGTTCATTATTAGCAACTGAACCGTATCAATCAAATTTTGAGATGGCGACAACGGAAAGCGCGAGGCCCGCATCAATACGTACACAGAGCAGCGGGCCAGTCCGACTAATGATAGAATGATGGGCAAATATAGGGGCGATTATAAGACGAAAGACAGAGGGCGCAAGAGAAAGCAAAAAGCAAGAAAGAAAGCAAGAAAGAAAGAGGCGGTGGGGATACGAGCACGGACACGGGATCGGGCTTCCCACGTTAACATCACTTGTTAGGACTGAACACCTTCTTCACCTTCTGGAAGAAGCTGCTCTTCCTCTTCCTCAGCTGACGCGCGTCTCCTCCTCCCCCTTCGTCCCGCTGCTGCTCGGCATGGGGAGCATCGGCGGGAGCAGCACCCGCGGCATCGCCCCCGTTCGTAGCGGCGTTCCCAGCCACAGCGCCCGCAGAACCGGGAAGCGCCGGAACGGGCTCGCTAGGCTCGTTCTTCGAGCTCCGGCCGAAGGTGCCGAAAAGGCTCCTGCGTCGCTCCGAGCGCTTCGCCTGGCTCCCACTCGACGGCTCACGTCGTTGAGGTGCGCCGGTGGCATCGGTGATGGGGAACGGCTCTGGCTGCTGTTGCTGTTGGGGAGAAGCGCCCTCGGTAACTTCCTGCGCCACCTCCTTTTGCTCTGGCACCGTCGCTTGCGACAAGGGCTCCCCCTCCTGGGCCGCCTCCTTTGAGGTGGACGGGGCTTCCTCGGGTTTCTCACCGGCAGGCTTGGCCTCCGTAACAGGAGCAGGTGCCACTGGCTCCTCAGCTGGAGATGCGGCCGAAGCTGCAGCAATGCCAGCCACGCCAGCCGCTCCAGCCGCTGCTCCCAAGGAAGCCTCTTTGACTGTGTCTACTTTTGATTCTTCCTTGACATCCTGCTCAGCCTTGGCATCCTGCTCAGCCTTGACGTCCTGGTCGGCTTTGACATCCTGCTCAGCCTTGATGTCCTGGTCGGCCTTGACATCCTGCTCAGGCTTAATGTCCTGGTCAGCCTTGACATCCTGCTCAGCCTTGACGTCCTGAGAATCGACAGGAGAGGTAGAGCTGCCGGCCGCGCCAGCCGCTGCTCCCAAGGAGGCCTCTTCGACTGCCTGTACTTTCGACTCCGCCTTGACATCCGGCTCAGCTTTGACATCCTGCTCAGCCTTGACGTCCTGGTCGGCTTTGACATCCTGCTCAGCCTTGATGTCCTGCTCAGCCTTGACGTCCTGCGAGTCGACAGGAGGGGCAGAGCTGCCGGCCGAGGCATCTGCAGCAATACCAGCTGCGCCAGCTGCTGCTCCCAAGGAAGCCTCTTTGACTGCCTCTACTTTCGACTCTTCCTTAACATCCGGCTCGGCCTTGACGTCCTGCGAGTCGACAGGGGCGAGAAGGCTGCTGACCGCGGCATCCGCAGCGTCGCCCTCGGCATGTTGTGCACCGTTCGGCTTCAAATCCTCCTTGACTGTCTCGGCTCGCGCTTCATCCGAAACGCCAACATTGGCGTTTTCTGTCTTGGATGCGTCCTGGTCCGGAGTGGCGGCTGGGGGCTCCAGGTTCTCCGCTTCGGGCGCCGCCGCCGTCGCGGCGTCAGACTTGGCAGAACCATTCGCCGTCTCCTTCGCTTCTTCCGTTTCGGCTCTCACTTTGGGCGTAGCATCATCTCCCGTAGATGGGCCATTATCCGTGTTGAGGGAATGTTGCACCTTTTCTTCGTCGTGGACTTTGTCCGTCTTCGACTCGCTCGAGTTGGACAAGACGTTAGTCCCCTTGGCGTTCGCGTTGCCCGCCGGCGTCGTCTCCGCGGCGGTGTCGTAGGCAGCGGGAGTGGTATCCTCGGAAGAACTGGCCACCGGGAGTGGTGGAGGGTTGATGGGGTCGGTACCGATAACCGTTGCGATGGCGGCCCCAGTGGCCGCAAGGACAGGAACGGTTTGCGATGTCCCGATGCTCCCCGTTTCTTAAGAGGTGGAAAGGAGAAATGAAATCTTAAATGTTAGTCAGGAGAGGCCATGAGGTACAGCAGTTTCAATCCTCACAACATACCTTTCGCCTGTGCGTCAGCTCCGTTTGCCAAATCGCTAGCTTCGCTGCTCTTGGGCTGCTCCGCCGGCTGCTCCGATTTGGGTTCCTCATCAGGAACCGTTATGACATTGTTGACGTTGCCTGCGTCATCCTTCTCGGTGGGCTCGGCATCGTTCGTCGTCCACTCCCCGTCGACTACGAATTTGAAAGTGACGTGAGATCCTCGAGGAAGCTCAACCTGAGAAAAATACCATGGAGGTGGAGGCGCAAGGGAACGCCGAAAGCACGCCACATATGGTGAGCTAATAGTTTCCTTAAATTCAGATGAAGAGACAACCACAGGAGCTAGTGAGCAGGAGAAGCTCGCAAAAAGCACTCACGGTTTTGCGAAAGACGCCGTCTTCACCCTTCTCCAAGTGGACCGTGCTCTTCCAGTCGTCAAACGATCCCGTCACAACGATGTCCTTCGCTGAAGGATGGTCCCTGTCTCGTCGTCATATCGTTTGGTCATGCATGAAAGGCAGCCGAGGTGCGCTTCAGTGCCGGGCTGATTCGCTCCCGTAAGAATGCAGTGGCTTGGTGCTTTCGAGGAAACCGGGCTCACCACTTAAACTCGACGGGGTGGGTTTGCGACATAGCAGTCTGACTTGATCGGCGGGTGTAGGTAGGAGGCAGAGGTGGTGGTAGAAGCACTGAATCACGCGACAGTGAAATCTCCATGAGACATCGTCCGCCGTGCCAGACGTCCGTAAGCACATGCGAAGCGGTGCTTTTGCGTGCTGACTGGTACGTTTGCCCTCATATTGCCGAAAAGAACAAGGCGGCGCTCACCTAGGGGTATCTAACCGACTGGGGCGCCGGCGGGTAGTCTCTGACGACGAATCGAGGTGGAAGAAGAAGAGGAAAGGCGCCATCGTCAGCACGCTCGGCTCGGCTTTTCTTCCCCGCCGATCAGTCAACTCCGCCTTAACCCTACATGTGCATGTTCTTCTGAACGCGCCTCGCTCTTGCGATGGCTTCGACGGCGACGACCATCTCTTGAAATCCTACATGTCGGCCGCACAAGTCTCGGGCGTGCGTTTCTCCAGTCCGAACGAAGACATTGCTCGCCAGCAGGGCGAGTTTCAGGACTGCCTCTCTTGCCGAATCACTGGCGCCGCTGGAATGGGCGGTGAGGAACACGGAGCGCCGATTTTATGACGGGCGGTACATGTTACCAACGCTGCCCTCCTTCCACATCGTCCCTCGTCCGCAGGTCTCGGCATCTACGCCCTGTACGAGGCACGTCGCGCAGGCGCCTTTTCCAAGGCGAAACCTTTCTCGGTGGGCCCAGCCGGCATGGCCGCCTTTGGCGTCGGTGAGCGCTCGCCCATCTTCCGGCCTGTCATCGCCTTGGAGCAGGTTCGGCCTCCCCTGTTGTGGTACTCTGCTCAGGCACAATAATGGCTGATATTTACTTTTCTTGTTTCCAAATAACCGTCGTCTGGCTTCCAGCTTGCCTAGCTGCTGGGGCGTATAGGCTCTGCCGATAGCGCCGTCTGTGTCGTGCATGAGTCGCCTTTTACGTCTGCATTCCGTGTCCTGGGAGACCCAAGTACTGATATGTGGTGTGGAACAAGAGCGTTCTGCTGAGAACCAGTAATAGGTGGATAGGTGGTCACACCGCCGTTACTTGACGTCTGCGCCAAAAGTAAACTGGAGTTAGGAAGATTAGTCCGAAACGGCCATCGTCTTGCCCAGGGTTTGTGCAGCATACGCGCAGCATCGTCGGCTCTGGGCTTTCCTCGTCTGCCTGTGCCGGTACCATATCTCACCCGAACGAGTGGAAGCTATTTGTTTCGCGTTCTTTTTCTCAACTGTTTCAAACTTGCACGGAGAAGCTTCGATGTCAGACCGTGTTCCACAGGACAAGACACTCGAAGCCCGACGTTGCGTCGAAGCCAGGCAAAGGGAAGACCACCTCGACGGCTGTGATAAAGCGTCAAAAGTCCCTATGCGTTAAATGTCTGGCAGGGCGCGAGGATTCGAAAGAGGCCACCGAAAGAAAGCAAGGCCGACCGACGGACAGCGGCCCGACACGTCAATGCAAAAAAGGACGCGTCAGTCGACCATCATCAGGGCGATGGTCCGTGCGGCGACCCGCCTTTTCAGGTGAGAACATGGAATCTTGGAGCCTCAGAAGGGTTGGAATCAATCCCCGCGCCTTCTCTCACTCTCAATCTACAGCGTCAGGGGTACCCCTGACCGCAAGGGATCACCTTCAACGACCTCCCCTCCACCCAGCTTGCGATCTAATTCTATGTTTCCTTTCCAGCTTGCACGTACATAAGCTGCCGCTACCATTATCATGATCCATTCGTCAGTCAGAATTCCACCCCGAAAAGTGCATCAGCGACGGTTCCAATCCAAGAAGACGTTGAAAGCCGCTTCTGCCTTACAAGCCTGGCACCCGTACCTCGCGTCAAATAAAAGGCTCACACCCTGGCCTGCAAGAAAGCGGCGGCACGGCTGAGAACGTCTTTGTACTCGCGCAGGTTGTCCTCGTCCTTCAGATTGGCACGAGCTCCGGCCCATCCGTGGAACATATTAGAGTAGATCTGTTACCACGAGAAGAGACGGTGAGGGAAACTGAATTGACAACAGACAGTACCCAAGGAGAAGGAGGGAGAATCAGAAAAAGAAACACACCTTGGACACGCATTCCCCCGCAAACGGTAGCTTGGTCACGTTTTCTTGAAACTTTTCGACCTGGAGAATGGCCGAACAGAAGAAAGAAGAGTCAGACACTGTCACGGCCAGAAAGGGATCTCCTAAAGTCAGGCCAAGATCGGTCCATACTCACAGCCTCGGAAGGCTCATCCTTGCTAGGGAAGAAGGCGACGGGAATCTTCAACGCGGCTGCGTCTGCAGGGTCGAGGCGGCTGTGCAGCGGAGAAGCAGGGTGCAAAAGGGAAAACGGGAGCGAGTACTTATCAGCACGGTCATTTGGGTGGCCACCTCCACCAGACGACGCCGAGGGCAGACAGAGCCTGCCACAGGGCCGTTGCGACCCGAGATATCAAAACAACGACACGACTGGCACGTCAACACACCCCGGATGTACCATAACAATCCCATCAAGACCGCTGGCCTTGTCTTTGTTTGCGGTATCTTCCTCCCCACCGGCGAGGACAAGTACCTTTCCTCCCCAGCAGAATCCTATGCCGCCCACGTGAGGGGCAACGTCGGTAGATCGGATCGCGGAAACGATCTTGGAGAGAGCTTCGAGCGCAGGACGGATCGCGGCAGCGGTTTGTAAGACTGGGATGAGAGCGAGGACAAAAATGGGATGTCAGACGCCGAGTCAAATGAGCTGAGAAGGGGATGCATTGGCACGTCCTTCTCACACTTGGCAAAGGCCTCCGCGCGCTCTGGGCTGTTAGGCTTCACATATAAAGTGATGCAAGAGACGAGAGAAAGTAAACTTTGTAATTAGTATGTACGAAGCGAAGAGATCAAGTCCAGAGGCGGAACCCTCGTGCTTGCACCTTGTACTTGTCTCCTGGGAATTCCTGTCCCTTGAAGAAGTCAGGAATGTACTGAGAAGAGGTCGAGAGCTGCACAGTAAGCAGGCATTCAGGACAGCAGCGCCTCGCACTCCATCGGCTGCATACACTCACGACGCGAGCACCAACAGCGTCTGCAAGCAAGTCTGCGGTTTGCACCATCTGAATCAATCCAGACAGAATGAAAGGAACGGGAAGTGGGGGTGAGCCTTTCGGGCCGTGCGACTGTCGGGAAGCTCGTAAGGGGGTCGTTCCCACCTGTGAAGAGAAGCCGTGGATGTCGTAGCTTTGGGCACAAACGGACGACAGTACAGATACATGTTCAGCTCCTGTTCACTTCTCCCCTCGTACATCCTCTCAATGGCCGCACGACCTTGTAGTACGCGCAATCCCGAGGCCTCGCCGACTCACACGACGACGATGGCTCGCTTGCTCTTCGCGTCGCCCACGACGTACGTCTTGAGGCCTGCGATTTCCTCATGCGAGCCCTTGGGATTCTCGTACGACAGCTCCACGGGAGGGAGGTTGATACACTCTGCAAGCGAGCACACCGCGATAGCAGGGCGAGACGAGCGTTTTGTCAAACAGCAAGGTGGACGCGGGCCGGAACGGACACGCACGGGTCACGCGAGCGCTCACCTTTGATGTCCATGATTGCTCGGATCGCCTGTGCTTTGCGAATGGCTTGGCGGGTATATAGACGGATCTGCTTGTGCTGACAGATGCCCGAAGACGAGCGCGATAAGGAGCGTAAGGCCAAGCGAGACAAGAAAGCGACATTCCTTAAGGCCTTGCTTAAGTATGGGGCCCACCAAGTGCACGTGGATGAGCCGCTCCCGCAGCTGCGCTTGTCGGTGCCAGCGTTGGGCGTCGTCAGCGAGTTGCCGACTTGCCGTGTCATCCAACTATCTATCTTTCTATTTCATCTGGCTGCTTGACTACTCTACTCTTCTCAACACATCTCCAGTCTTCGCCAACGCTCATTGTTCTTTGTCGGCCGGCGCCTCACTGAACGCCCGATCGACTCTCTGTGCACCCGCATCAGTCTCGCCCCGATCACTGATCAGCGAGCGACCTTGGACGACGATGGCCTCCGCCGACTTCTCTTTCCCTGTCCTCTTCTTCCTCCTCCTCGTTCCCTCCATCTTCATAACGCTGCTCATAGTCCAGCCCTTCCAGTCCTCCCTCGTCCGCCTGCGCGCAAACTATCTTCCCAAGGCCATCCGACTCGAGTTGGACGAGGAAAATGGCCAAACGGCCACGTTCGCTCAGGGCGATGCCAAGATCGGGCCGGTCGTCAGGGGAGTGTGGGAGATGGCGTTGAGGACGAGAAGGATTGAGGGATGGATAGGGCTTTGGAAGGGTGAGTCGTCATCACGCTTGGCTACGATCCCGCCCGGCGTGCTTTCAGACCGATCACACGCCCGCTCGCCCGCTGACCTCTCTTCCCCCCCAGGCTTCACACCGACAGCCATACAGATGCTCGTCATCTCAACCTTTAGCATGCTATGGATGGATGCCTCGGCCATGTCTCCGCACACCTCCTATCGCACTACGCCGTCGAGCCCCGGCGCGTTCTGGAAGAACATGCTGTTTCTGGTCATTGTTACCGTCGTAGCCATCCCTCTCAGCGTGATCACGTATAGGTGAGCAGCCTATCAAGCCGCTGTTGCCAGAGGTCGACAAGGGCCACCATGCATATTGCAACGAAGCTGACTTTCTCACTTGCCACGGTTTTTATGACCTCCTCAGGACCATCACTCACCCAACGAGGCTGCCGTGGACCACTCCCAGAGCCAACCTTCGCGCTCTCCTCACTCCTGCCGAGTTTTACGCCCCATGGTCGTTGTACACCCTCCCGGGTCTTTTGCCCGCCACTCTAGCTCACGTCTGCTGGGTCGGTCTTGTGGGTCGCGTTATTCGCAACATAACCGTTCCTGGTCTCGCCGCCGCCGCGGCTTCGCGGCCGTTCGAGGACGAGTCGGGGACGGACCGCAAGGTGGAGGTGTCCTACATTGGCCTGTTCTTTTTCCTCCTGTTCCAAATCCTCTCCACCGGCATCCTCGCACCTCTGGAGGTTCTCATGATCCGTCTGGCCGTCCAGCGACCGTCTGGACCACCTTCGCCTTCCATCTCCTCCTACTCGCACCAGGCTAGTGCTGCCGCGGAGCAAGGTGCCAATGGCGATGCGGGCGGCCCCACCCCTTCCCCGTCCTTCCATTCGCACTCGGATTTGGACGCCGACTATTCGGAGCCGGTCATCGAGCTTCGACCGAGTGCCAGCTCGCCAGCACTTGCGCTCGCCGGAGAGGGAGAGGGTGGGGCTGTGGAGCGTTACGAGGGCATGCTTGACGCGGCGAGGAAGATCAAGGATGAGGAGGGCATCGAGGCGCTCTACAGGGGCGCTTGGGTCACCTTGTTGGGTACGGTGACCAGCGCTTTCTCGTGATCGACTCGAGGAAGGAGTCACTGGAGGTTTGGAAGCCCGGCCGAGCAGGGTGTGCGTGTCTGATGGGACAGGGCGATGTAAGCATCCTACCCGCTCATCTTCATACACGCTTTGAGTCCGTCTCTCCGTAACTATATGATTGCACGTCGCCCCAGTCACCTCATCTCAGCTTTCCGCCCGTCGGCCCCCCATCCTTCCTTGTTTTGTTCTTGCCCTCCGCCATGTTTTTGCACGTGACATGATTTGCCCCAGGTTTTGAGATATGCAGAGCCGTTTTCGAAGAGGAGAGGCAGCCCGCCGTCGAGGCGGGGCTTTGCATATGTGTGCACGTTCCCATCAAGGCGGCTGAAATGCGTGCGATCCGATGCCGATGCCGATGCCGACGTCCGTTCTCTTCCTTCTTTAAGCCCACAGGTACCCTGGGCCGTCTGGTAATGGTGGCATCCTCACGCCCTAACCCTCCCCACTCTTTCAGAGCCACGACTACATTCAAGAAGACAACTAGGAAGAGGAAGGAGCGCATGGTGGAAGCCGGACTCCTTGGAGGCTTCTGTCACCTTCGTCAGCACGATCAAGGTCACGCTGCAATGCAAGGGAAAAGGGCCGCCAGGGCCGGTCTGCGCTCGTCACTGTCCTCTCCATCGCTCATATGATCACGGGGGAGGCGAGGAACATCATGACCGACAACGAGCACCAGAACGGCGAGGACACTCGCGAGTTCATCTGATTTTCCTTTCTTTTCTTTTCTTTAATTCCAAGAAGACAACATGACCAGCGACGTGAAAGAGTTCTCAGGGAGCTTCCGAAAGGTATCTGAGAGGCAGCAGGAGAATCTAGCGCCGGGAGATGAAACCGTGACCACGGCCGGTGCGGCGGCGTGACGGAGCGCCCGACAACACTGTGAGGCCGAGAGACGAAGTGGGTCTACATCACATCGAGAAGCGCATGGCGCCGCTGTTAAGCGATTTCTGAGCCTCCTCGTTCGGCTTGAGGTACCAACGCCGGTCTCCTCCGTTGAGCTCCGCGTCGGTCCAGCCGTTACCGAGCCAGCCGAGCCGGTTGGGTCCAGCGCTGGGCAGGCGCTCATAGTTGTAATCTGCACAGGGAACGCGGTCGAGGATGATTGGGGGGAGTCGTTGAAGGGAGGCAGAAAATGGGTCATTTTGTATATCGTTTGACACACGACGGCGACATGATGCAGTATCGTTCGTCATCGCTCACCTTCCCACCGCGGGTGATGGAGCGTCTTGCAAGCGTGCAGACAAGAGCCGGGCCAGAGGGCAGTGATGGGACCTTCCGTCTTGCCGCCCTTGTACCACGTCCGGCACTATCCGCCATGATGCAAAAAATGAAGAAAAAAGACGGAAGTGGCGCACGGCAGGGGAAGGTCCTTAGCTTGGCAACTTCGAAAACGCAGGACGAAGAGCGTGGTTGTGAGCCTGAGCGCTTACCTTGGTAGAGTAAACTGTTTGTTGAAAGTAAGTTTGGGAGTACTCGTAGAAATCGGCGACCGCCTCAGGCTTGACCTCGATGGACTTGTAACGCTCCATCTGCAGTTTCCTGATCACGGAAACGATGTACTCGATCTCGTGCTCGAATACGATGATGAGATCGCCACCTGGGGGAATAGCAGATTCAATAGCGTCGTCAGCGGGGATTTGCGAAACAGTTGCTTTCACCTTGCAAAAAGGACACGCCTCACTTCCTACAGCGCTGTTTGGGCCGTTGACCTGTCGGCCAGTGTAAAAATTTCGTACCCGCCGTCAGCAAACTGATCAGCAAGGGCGGGAGCAACTTGCCCGCCGGACCGCTTGGGCACCGAAGTCTCACAAAAAACCAGTTTGGGAAACCGTCCACGGCGACGGAGAGATACGTGTGCGGGAAGTCGGCCCATCGGTCGGCGAGGTCGGTGCCGTTCCTGCCGATGATGGGGAAGCGGGGCCGGTACGTCTTCAATGCAGACGCGTTTCACGATGTAGGACAAGACCAAGTTAGCGGCGCTTGGATACGATGGAGGAATGTCTTGAGAGAGAGGAACGCACCGTGTCAAAGCCAGTGGCGCAAACAATGGCGTCGTACTCGCGCTCCTTGCCGTCCTTCGTCACGATGCCCTTAGGAGAGAATTTGTCGATCTCTTGCTTGACAAACTCGACCTGAGGATGACGTGGAGTGGAATACGCTTCAACCGGCGACCGAAGGAAAAGACGATGGGAAAAAGGGATCCCCCCACATTGTCTTCGACCAGCGCTTCCAGAAAACCAGGGCCAGGCGTCAGTCCTGACCGGATCCATAGTGGATTTTCCGTCAGCATGGAGGATCATCACGTTGGCAATAGCTCGGGGAGGATCCAAAGCTCACGTCGGCAGCCGACAGGGAAATCGGGCTGTCGGAAGGGATGAAGCGGTGTAAAATGATGACACAATTGTGGACGAGCGTGTTCATCATGGCGGTGTCAACCAAGTCACCACCTACCTGAATGGCCTCAAAGATCTCGGGCTTCTTCTTGAGCTTCTCCTTCATGTTGTCACCGAACAACTTGACGACTATCTTTTGCCCTTCAGAGCCCTTCTGAAGATTACCGTGACTGCTGTTGAGATCGTCCATGAGCAACTTGCGGTATTTGAGGTGCGTTTCCGGATCCGCCAGCTCGCGCTTCTCTTCCTCCGTGTAGGCGTCTGGTGGCGACGGGAGGACAAGGAAAGTTAAGAGAGAAAGATATGGAGAAGAGGTGCGATAGAAAGCACAAAGCTTCCGGTCTCACAGTTGCCATTTTTCATTTTCTCTGCTAGCAGATCGCTTGAGAATGGAAAGCCGATCCAAGTCCGACCACGAACGAAGGAGCCCAAATGCTTGACGATTGGCTGGAGTGCGGGTACAATCTGGATGGACGTGCTGCCGCTGCCGATGACGGCCACGCGCTTGTCCATGTAGTCGTACGAATCGTCCCATATGGCCGAGTGTACCTTGTGGCCTTGGAAGGAGTCGAGGCCAGGCTGTGCGCATGAAGCAAGGGTAGCGCCAACGTCAGTATGTGATTGGTCTCTTCGGGCTCCAATATCAGACACGTACCGTGTCCGGCCACTTCCAATTGTTTAAAGCTCCTGTCGCGTTCACAACGACATGCTGTGAAGTCGTGCAGAAGTTTGGTCAGGAAGGCTCGGCCCGAACCTGCGCCGTGTCCCGTCGGTTTCTACCGTCACCCTCTCACAGCATAATCATCGAAACGCCGGCCCTGTCCTTGTCCCCTCCCACCAGAACGGTCCTCGACCTTGAGCTTCCAGAGGCCTGCAGCGTCGTCCCAACGAGCACCAACTATGGCATGCTCGAGCTTGACATACTTCGGCACGCCGTACTTGACCGCGACCCCTGCAAAATCGGGAGACAGGGGAAGGCGAGGACATGAAGACGAGGTGCCGAGGTGAAGGCGGTCAGCTAGACGTTAAGAAGGCAGAACGACAAGGTCCTTTGGCGTAGCGGAGGGTGGGCACCTTTCCAGTATTGAAACAGCTCGCTGGACGACGCATAGAATTTCGACCAGTTCGGGCTGGGCTCAAAGGTGTAGCAGTAGCAGTGCTGCGGCGGTGCGAAGGCGCACGCGAAGGGAAAGGGTCAGCACAAAAAGCTTCTTTGAGGAGCCGCCAGCAGCAATAGTCGGGCATCGGTCGCATTTCTCCTCTAAAAAGAGACTATGGCTCACTGCGGGCTGTGAGCATCATACGAGACGGCCGACAAGCGAATGAGACGGATATGGGAGACATGGGAAAATCAGCTTGGAGCTCAGCACGTCGCTTACGACAAGTAGAGCTTGGCGGTGACAGAAGAGAGGAAGCTCACGATATCACAGGCCTGGTTGAAGGAAAGGACGCACAGGTCAGAAGAGGGAATGAAGGGAGGATGTTAGAGACGAGTGGGCGCCCTCGCTGCACGGTTGCTCGAGTATCCCCAGGGAGAGGTGGTTCTGGTCTGAAAATATCAATGGGTGGGCAAACTCACGCAGCCGGCGTACCGATTCTCCCACCAGGTACCGGCGACGTCGGCGTTCTTCTCATAGATCTGCAGGTCGACGTTTTGAAGAGCGCGCGGGATGCGGATGCCGGCTATTATGGGATTCGGAAGTTCGATGGGAGAGTCAACGGGGAGGAGAAGAAGACGGAACAGAGAAGGGCGATGACGACTGGCTCTTCAAGACCTCAAGAGGCGGCCAAGTGGGAGCACTGGAGACTGACCATAGATGCCGCTCAGACCGGCGCCGATGACCACGACCCTGAGAGGGCGAGCAGCGTCGATGGAATGGGGTTCGCAGCGGAAGCCATTAGCCGCAAATCCTTGTGGCGAGGCGGCGGCGTTGTTGGAGGTAACGTTGTTTGAAGAGAGGGGGGCAAGAGACATGGTGAGTTGAGATGCGATGACGAGGGCACGGGAGGTGAAGCGCGCGCGGAGGGAACGATTGCGCCTAGGAGAAGAGGGCTGGCCCAGAGAGGATGGAAGAGGGGAAGGAAGAGAGGGAGTGATTGCGAAGATGAAGGTAGGCAGGAGCAGCGGCTTACATGGTGAGCCTCGGGCTGTATGGTATCTAGGACTGGGTTAGCATTCCGGGCGAAATGTTTTGGGTGACACCCTTAGGCTCGGAAACAACGGAGGTGGGACGGAGGTGAACGCCCGGCGAGAGGCTCGTGCGGGGCCCCACCATTGCGGAGGCCGACGTAGCAGGCACTCATCGGTGTGGACCACTTCGTCGGACTGCACTGAAAGCCTATGATGGAGCTCGCCTTTCATAGGCAGAGAGACCCCCGAGTTTGAAAATAGAAAAGAACACTCTAGATGCAACGATCGCATCATGAGCTCGCTGGAGGTTAGCGAGCCGCTTCGGCCCAGTCCTTGATGCTCTTGTACTCGGATAAGTACGAGATCGTCTTGAATAAGGATGGGTTATACCCAAAGTTAAGCTCGAAGGGCGTGCACCCTGTCGACGAGCTTACACACGAGTCCATAGCGAACTCGACGGCTGGAATGAACTGAGCCCAGTCGGATTGATCCGGCGACATCATTGCCCTAAGGATCTGCACGACCGTGCGGTCGGCCCGCTCGGTCACACCATCCATCTGTGGATGGTGGGCAGTTGACATCAACAGTTAAACGCCTACAAGGAGGTAGAGCTCTTGCCAGAACTTGGAAGAACCTCACGTCACGATCGGATACGATCGTCTCTGGTAGGCCGTGGAGCCTGCAGACTTGGTCATAGTACAGCGAAGCCACCTGGGCCACTGTGACCTTCGCCGTCGTCTGGAGAAGGTGGACCATCGACGTCAGTCGATCGATCACGACAAGGACCATGTCGTAACCCTCGGAGAGGGGTAATGGACCAACAAAGTCCATTGCGATCGATGACCACTGCCGTGCCGGGATGGGCAAGGGGCATAGCTTCCCCGGCCGATACCAGTTGGTCATCTTCGTCGCTTCAATGCCCCGACCGAAGCTCTGAAGGCACTTCGGTCACGTGCCCACGAGCCGCTTAAGCTCGCTCTTCTCCTAATACCCGACCACCTGATTCATGCCAGAAGTACATGGCCGTCTAGCCCTCCCCTGCAGGTAAGCCATGAGTGAGCCATGGGCGAAGGCGTAGGCATGACGGGAGCGACCGGAGCGCCCCTCCTGGCAGCACCCGATGGCAAGTCTGGCCTCCTGCACGCTTCAGCGGACGTGCAGACACGGCCCGAAGTCCCCCGACCGAAGAGGGCACTTCGTACTATAGACCACTGTGTACATAAGGACCATCTATGTCGCATCATGAGGGAAACCACAGCTTGGATCAGAGTCCAACCCTGTCTTCGTGATCAGAGTGTGCATCGTATAGCCTTCTTAGTCTTGTCTAGTGACCGATCGTTGGGAATCCCCGGCCGAGGTTAGCTACCTCGTACCGCCAGTTCACCGGTTCGTGACAATCGCTGCGCAGACCGCGCACAAGCGACAGTAGGACTCTACGTCCTTAGCCATTTCTGGTGGCGGAGAAGATTGTGCGTCTTCTCTCGACCGAGGTGCCCAATGTTGTCATGGGCCTGTTCCATCAGGCATTCCGCCACCCGCCGCCCCTTCAAAATAAGAGGTGGCCCGACAAGATAGCGGTCGCCGCAACGGTTATTCGTATATAGGAAACCATCACCGACTGTGAGGTCATGAAGTCATCCGGGCGCGCGATGGCTTTAGACAAGACTGGGTGAGTCTTGTACGCCTCAGGAAACTGAGGGCTAATGTCGTTGAGGTCGAACAACGTGGTCGCGGGGGCATCTGGAAGGGGAACGTCGCCCACGGATGGGGGCAAGGCACGCTGCACGGCATTGAGGAGCAGTGGGCTCAGCAACGTGGACGGCGGCGTAACCGGAGGTGGGAGATCCTCGGCCTCCAGGTCTAAACGTCGATCTGCATCGATGCAGGCGTACGCTGGGAGCTCGGCGGACGGTTCGCTCGCCTCATGAAGGCGAGATAGCGCGTCGGCGACGACGTGCATTACACCTTCAACATATTGTATGTTAAAATCGAAGCGTGATAGGTATTCAAGCCATCGCGCGTGTTGCCTCGAGAGCGTGCTCTGTTGCTTGAGCACCTCGAGGCTATCATGGTCGGCGATGACCGTGAAGTGGCGGCCAAGGAGCTGGTCTACCCACTTCATTAGGGCTTCAAGGATCGCGAGCAGTTCCTGCTCGTGAGTCCTATAGTTCACTTGCGCAGGCATGAACGTATGGCTATGGAAGCCGGCGGGGCGGACTCGCTTCCACGAAGGCCCTTGGCCATACATTGCCACGATGCCAGCGATATTTACGTCCCAGTGAACGAATATCCGTTCACGGCGACCCGGGTCAATGGGTCGCAAGACAGGCGCATGGGCAACCAGGCGCTTGATCGCCTGGAAGGCGTCTGCATGAATGGGCTGCCATTCATATTTCCAGCCTTTATGTGTGAGCATAGAGAGCGGGCCGGCATACCGGCTCAGTTCCAGAAGGAACTGGACGAGGTACTGTACCATACCCAAGAACCGCTGCATCTCATGCACTTTCTTCGGCTGTGGCCATGATGATAGCGCACTGAGCTTATCGTCGCCAGCGTGGAGACCTTTGTCATCCACGTGGAAGCCTAGGCAATCCATGGACTCGGAGTACAAGTCCACCTTAGCCTTGGCTAAGTACATCTTCGCGTTCCGGAGAACGTCGAAGACGATATGAAGGTGCTCTTCATGCTCTTCGGGTATGTCAGAGAACACGAAGATATCGTCTAGGTAAACATGGACGAACTTGCCGATGTACGGCGAAGAGATGTGTCATAAGACGCTGAAATGTAACAACGGCGTTGCAATCATCTTGCTGTATCACATGGGAAGCGTACGTCCCATATATCATAACGAACACTGTGTTCGCTACATCCTCGCGTACGACACGGATCTGTTCGTACGCGTCGAACATGTTGAGCTTCGCGCGCACTCGTGCACGAGCCACGGCCATCCGGATCACATCCTGATCCGGAAAAAGCGTCATGTCCTTAACTGTATTGTCATTGCGCTGACGAGCGTCTACCACAGTACGGAGCTTCCCGGTCTTCTTTGGGATGCACAAGAGCAGTACAGCGTTGTCAGTGTGGACCTCTTCCCACCAACCCGCCTTGGTATAGCGCTCAATTTTATCACTGAGCTGCTGCCAGAATGCCTCTGGGCATTTCGGATATCTCTTCACATAGCGAAAGGATGGGTCAATCAGCTTTAAGCGATGATTGATCGTTCACCAGGGCAGCAGGATGAGAGGGATCTCACCCCAGATATCGGTGGTGCGCTTGATCCACCACTCACGGCGTCGAACGACTTCCGCCGGGCATTCCGGATCTCCAGGTTGAGGTCCGGACTCCGTATGTAACAGTTCACCGTTACGTGTCAGGGAAGCCAGTGCTCCCTGTCGCGCTTGGGCTTGTGTCCAACCGCGGATTTTGACGCCGTGATGTCGGAACAAGATCTTGTTATTAACAAGATCCGGAAGAACATCGTTCTTCTTCATCCAGGCAGTGCCGAAGATGACCTCCTGCCGGTCAAGAGGACCGATATCAAAGTATGTCTTCTCACGGACGATGGGTCCGCAAGTGACGTGCGCCTCGTACGCACGAGTCAGCTTGGCCTTAGACCCAGTCATGGCCTGCTGAATGACCTCCTGTTCGCGGAGGGCATATGTCTTCTTCTGGTGTACGTCAAGCCATGAAGACGATATGAGGTCGATAGTTGACCCCGTGTCAAACAGCACGAGTGCTGTTTGACCATCTACTTGCACCGGGGCAAGTAGGGGCGGAACGCCGGGGAGTCGTTTCGCTGCCATTGGCGACGCTTGCCCCAATGGCATCTTGTGCTTAGCGTTGCTAAGCACGGGATCCGGCTCCAGCGAACTGGGCTTTGCTGCAGAGCCGGCTCGATGGACCTAGCTGGCCGCTAGGTCAGGAGGGTCCACGTCGACAACGTACTCATCATCGAGGTGGTCCTCATCGACCGCCGCCGCCATCTCAAACACTTCGGCAAGGCGGTCGTCGATGTCGTGCAACATGACATCAGTCTCCTCGTCACCCTGACTGGGTACCGAGTCCTCATGCGGGTCATCTCCCCCATGGCTGCCATGCTCGTCACTGGTGTCCCAATACACCTTGTTGACTCGCAGGCGTAATGGGCACTCGCTTGCCCAATGGCCGACCTTCTTGCATCGAGCACATTGGTCTCGACTCAAGTCGGTTGACTTAGGAGCTGCTCGACCAGCAGCTCGAGCGGCGGTGGCCCGCTGCTCGTATTGCAAGCGAGAGCGCGCAGTGGCATGCTCGAAGCCTTGACCGGTGTGCCAAGGCTTGACCCTTTATGTCATCCAGCGCCTTGAGCTGGGCAGCTAGAGGGGTTGCCCCCTCCTGGCGAACTGCCAAGGGGGGTCTTCTCTGCCTTCCTGTCACGCAGAAAGGCACGAGTGAACCGCATCGATTCCTCGTAATCCTTGGCCTTGACAAGGATGCCCTGCCATGAGGTCTTGTCAGGGTGGGCACCGAGCTTCATGATCATCTCAGCCATGTCGTGCTTCATGCACTTTAAGACACTTGTGCGACCAGGTACATATGTGATGGATCGAGTATAACTACATAGGGGCACAGCGACGGCGCCTCATACGAGGGGCCGGCGGCGGCGGCGTGGGCGCAGTGGCGGATTCCCACCTGGCGGGATAGTCGCACGTGCCTGGTCACGCGCAGGTCCGCACGTGACTGGTATCCGGGTAGACGGCGGCCGGGCGAGCCGATACCGGATGCACGCCTAGAGGCGTGCCCACTTACAGGAGCGGATCTCCTCTCAGCTGGTCTCATAGTTGTAACTGGAACACCTTGATCCGAACGGAGTTCTCTCGAGTATGGCGTACCACGTCCATCCCAACCCCAGGTCAACGGCCTCGTAGATATCAGTGTAAATGCTGTGAGGCCGGCGATCTCGTCGTTACCAAGTACCGGTGCGCGACAGCGACCAACATCCATGCGTCGGACCCTGCCTCGAACCCCCTCCCATATTTCCTCAATTATGATCAATTCATGCCTCCATTTCTATATGAATAGAGAGCTCGCTCTTTGGTGAATATGCTCACATAAAAAACTGCAAGAATCACTTGAGATTTGAGTGACTTCACTTAAGGACAATGCTTAACGGCGGTTTGGCAGTGACGTGTGAAATGCTTCTTGGCCGCCGTTCGCCACACTTCCTTCATCATATCTCAGCACTCACAGATTGGATTTCTCTCATTTTTTGACAGGTCGCGCACTTCTGCATTCTCTACGACTTTGCTTGATGCGAGAAAAAATTTTGATGTTGCACAGAATTGCATTCTCTAGGTGACATAACATACATGTGACGGACAGAAGTGATCGGGCTCGACGTTACTCCTACACTGTGCGCGTGTGGCCGAGCAGCGGGGCAGCGTGACAAGGGCACGGTGGAGAGCAAAGCCTCCGTCTCGGAAAGGATGACACGTGCAACGTAACTGGAACGTGACCAGGCACGTGCACGTGGCTCCCGATATCTAGTTTGTACCACCGTTGGCGCTCAGGCTCCACTACCGACGCAACTTAATTCCGTCGCACCGCATGGCGATCCCATGGGGCGTCGCTAGGTGGACTTGCGTAGTCGCTTTCGTGATCAGTCGAACCGAACTAGTGAACTGGCGGGTCTAAATTGCTCTGCTGGTTCGAACGCTGACGCTAACGCTAACCGCTCGCGCGCTAAAGTAGCCTTCCCCGCTCCCCCTGGTTTGCTCCCACGCTGGAGACGTCAAGCTTCAGCGGAACGTCGTGTCGATCCGCATTCATCCGCGGGCCGCCGGACATCGGCAACAGGCAACAGCATCGCGCCTCGGGCGGCGTCCCTCGGCAGCACCTGAGCCGAACTGGGTGTTCGTTCGCGCAAATGTGGAGCCGTGTGTCTCTCGGATCGCGAGGACCGACTGAGCAAGGCTGCCTACGAAGGGAAACGGAGCATGCGCAAAGCCCCCCGAGCTCTGACACGCCCGGGCCAGCCAAAAGAGAGACAGATATCCAGCGTCTTCGAGGGTATACTCCGGAGAGACGTACTCGTCGAGCTTTCGCTTCTCCGCCTCGTTACATCTGCCGTCGCTACCTCGATCCGGGCTCCAAAATCCGATCATGACCGAGCTGTCGCTACCTCCAGTCCAGTCGTGGACGCCTGTCGGACCTGGGAAGCTGGCCAGGTGAGTCGCTTGACGCATCTTCATCCAGTTTGAACTCGGGCTTCGTTCCTGCTGCTCAACCTTTACCGCCTCGGTGTCCGTCCAGGCCCGTATGGGGAGGCGAAAAGCTTTGCGACGCCGTCGACCTCTTCGTCGAGGGCCACTTCAACTTGGCGATCGCCTTCAAAGTCGTCACGTCCCTGCCCGCCGACCGTTTCGTTGAGCGCATCCCAAAGGCATGGGTCTCGTTGCGAAAGCTTCACCCGCAGATTGCCTGCACGCTCGAGGAAGATGAAACGAGGCCGCCGTTCCGCAAGTGCATCTATCAGGTCCCCCGCAATGAAGAAGAGGCCCGGGAATGGCTGGAAAAGACAACGTTCTTTCACCCTCACGCAGAACACGCCAAACTCTATGACGACTTGATGCAGTCTCGGCATGTTTCCGTCGATGGCTTTGCAGCATGCGTGCACTGGACGGCGCCGCAAGTCGCCCAACATGGATCGAGGACGAGCGTCGGGATGGTGCTTCATTTCAACCACACTATGCTAGACGCCGGAGGAGTCAACATTATCATCGCTGCGTTTGTCAAGGCTCTCCTGGGCCTTGGCGTCGGCTCCATTGTCGACGAGGCCTGGGGAAACGAGATAAAGCGCTTGCCTTGCACCGTGTTGGCGACGTTTGGTTTGGAAAAGCCGTCAGCAGAAGCGGACGCCCTCTTGGCAGAGCAGCTTGCCGAGCTGCAGCAGAATGCGGTGAGAGACCCTTTTCTCCTCTCGTATCCTTCGTCCTCGCCCCCTTTCTACACGTACCGACGGGCCCAGAAATAAACGGGATGTCTCACCTTTCTTTCCGGGAAAACAGCCCGGAATCGTCCTGCCCCTCCCCGACGGCGATCTCTCGTCTCGTCCATGGCGCGCAGATCGCGCCCGGATCACATTGTCCAAAGCCGACACGCGCCGCCTGGTCAACGGCTGCAAGTCCCGCGGGATCACGGTCACCACGGCTTTGGTGGCTGCGTTGGCCGTGGGGATGATTGAAATGTGCCCTTTGGATTCATCCTCAGGCTTCGCCTTGCCCTGCATCGTCGACAGTCGACGATGGCTCGACCCGTCTTTGCCTTTCGCCCCCCCCGGGTTTTGCGCTTTCATGCCTTTCCTCTTCAGCCGCGTCTTTGCCAAAGTGGTCAGGACAAGCGACCCGGAGGACGTGACCGACGAGAAGAGAAAGTTGTTGGATGCCTATGCTGAAAAGTGGGCGTCGGAGCTGGCGAAGTGCATGCAGACGCCAATCATCACTCAGTGCAGCGATGGCATCTGCGAGGCGCTGATCGCTCAGATGCAGAACGCCGGGCCAAATCCGTGAGTAGCGGGAGAAATGCCAGTACACTCCCCGGCGAGGGACAGCTCCTTGACCCTCGGCTCCATCCCGCTTGTTCCGCGTTCTTTCCTGCTCTTACAGGCCCATCGAACCCGTTCCAGGCGTGACGTCCCTTGGGGTGATCGATCAGCGTATTCCGCCTCGGCTAAGCAATCCCGACGACGGCTCGAGCCTCGAGATCGACGACTGGTCCTTCTTCGCTCGCATCAACACGCCGAGCCCGTGAGCAGCGCTGCGTTCGTCTCCTTTCGGCTTCTGTTCCCGCTTTGCTGACCTTCTTGCCGCCTGCCCAACAGCTGGTTTATGCTCTGGACGTTTGACTCCGAATTCAACTTTCAGCTCCAGTTTAATCACCACTGGCTCGAGCCTTCTATGGTCCACGAACTGGCTGCGCGCATTAAGGCGAACATAGGTCACTTCAAGTCAGATTAGGTTTTCTCGATTGCTTCGCCCTCTAAGGTGTTCGACCGTATTTTTTTGTGAACCCCCCTCGTCCTATTGTCTTGGCCCGTCTGAATGTGTATGTTAATTAATATTAATTGTTGTCCGCATCCTCTCGATTCTAATGTACAGAAATGTCCCTCGGAGAAGGAGAATTTTTCCACGAATCTCAAATTTCAAAGTCTGGGGGACAAGCAAGGCAGAGTTCGACTTGAACGTAAAGATAGACTTTCCTGACTTGCACAAGAATGTAGAGTGCCCTCTCTCTTCCAGACAGAAATGTGTCGCGTCGGAAGGGAAAGAAAGAGAGCGGTCCACCGCACGACCTCGCTTCAATGCTTCGCCGTCATCGGCGTAGGAAAGACGCCAATTGAACAGTTCCGACGTCGCTCTACCTGCAGATGGTGACGATTGTCACCCCTCTTTAAACTTTGGTCCGGTTCTGCACGACTCGCTTCGCTTCTTCGCGTAGCAACCTTCGGAGACTGCCATGCGATGAATGACGAGACAACGTAGCACGAGACGAAAGTCTGTACGCGTCAGCGTGGGCACCATCGCCATTGGACCGATTGACATGCAGGCCTGTGAACCACGTCACTGTGCTGGAAGATACGTACATCTTCCCGGATGGCGTCTTGGGAATCGCTTGAACAAACTCGACGCCGCCCGTGAGGTGCTTGTAGCGAACCTAGGAGAGATGGAAGCAATGGAGGCGGGGAGTCAAAGGAGGGTCGTGAGCCCAGAATGGATTGTCCCGCGGGAGAAGGAAAGGAGGATTGTACCGAAGTCGAATGCTTCGGCGCTCGCCTTGGTGTTGGCCTCCCCCCGCAATCCACCAGAAGCTCACCTTGTTCTGAGCGACGAAGTCCACGATGTCGTCCGCTAGACACTGTGCCTCTTGAGGCCCGGCCTCCCGCACCCGCTTTTCATATTCTGGCGTGAGCTTGACAAAAGCTAAGGGCGCCTCACCTCTGGCCTCGTCCTTGACGGGGACGACGCCGGAATCGGCGACGGCGGGGTGCTCAAGCAGGAAGCCCTCGAGCTCAGCAGGTGCGACCGAGAACCCTTTGACTTTGATCAGCTCCTTGAGCCGGTCCTGGAGATATGCGAGACAGAGTCAGGAACAAGCAGTCTCGTTGTCCAGCGGGCTTACACGAGGCTTCCCCAGCGTCGGGTTCATAAAATTGGCATCTTACGATGACAAAGACATCGCCGGCCTTGTTGATGACGACCTCGTCACCGGTATGAACAAAGCCATCCTCGTCAAAGGCGTCTTTGGTACTGCAATCGCAACGGCACGGGGCATACCGGCATAGTCAATCAACGCAGGACGACATCGCGGCTAAGCGCCGAGCTCGCCTATACCGTCGAACAAGCGGAAAACGGGACGCGCAAAGGAAAGGATTGCGAAGGCACTCACGCCTGATCGTTATATGGATAACCGAGCGAGTTGCTCGGGCTACGCACGCAGAGCTCTCCTGGCTCGTCGAAGCCACAGAGAGAGCCGTCCCGGCGCACCACTTTAGCGACACAGCTCGAAATAAGGCGACCAGCCGAGCCCGCGATCGAGGGACGGACTTCGTGCGGAAACATGAGCGCACACGTCGCAGTTTCGGTCAAGCCTGTGGGGAGCCACGGACCCAAAAGACGAAGGCAAGGGTGGCTGTGAGTACTTGACCGAGGGATCAATTATTTTGCGACCTCACCGTACGCCTGGCCAAATTCCGCCTCTGGGAAGATATTTGCAAACGTCTTGGCTTGGTCGTCTGTAAGAGGCGCTGCGCCAACGGTGACAATGCGGATAACTTGCCGGAGCTCGTCGCGGAGACGTTCCGTTGCCGGGTTCTTACAGAAATGGATGATCTGCGGGGGGACAAGCCACAGGACCGAAATGCGATGGCGGATGATGCTTTCCAGCATTGGCTCGAAGGCGTAGCGTGGGATGACGGCGTTGGCGACGGCAGCATAAAAGGTAAAGTGGCAGCCGACAATGAGACCGTAGATATCTGTAAACGTCGCGCGAGGAACGGAGGACACGGCGGTCAGAAGTGCTGAGTGATCTGTGGTACTGCCGACACTTTCTCCACCGCAGCGCCGGCGACCTTGAAGACTGGGCCATGGACTCACGGTAGAAGGGCAGAGCTCCCAGAGACACTTTGCATATGATATCCAGGACCGAGGATGTTTGACCCACATCGTCAATATGCCAGCTCGTGGCGCTCTGGTCGGGACGCACGCTCTCCCGCACACAGACGGGACAGTTGCAGAGCACTCACCGTCTTGTCCAGGCAAGAATCGGCTGTCCTTTGGAGCGTCGCAGTGATTCGTGGTATTACGGACGCCGTTAAAGACCATCATCTGGAGCGTGTTGGCAACCAGGGAAAAGTGCGGGATTGCAACAGCCTAGTGCAGGCACACGCCCAGCCGAGAGGATCCAAAGGTATGCCGCGCAAGTAAGGAGAGGGTCAGTCTTATTCTGTCTCAGAGACTTCGCCGAGCGCATTAGGCCGTCCACTGCATACTTGCCTTTGAAAGACCGGTGGTGCCGGAGCTGAAGCTGAGGAAAGCTAGCTTGGTCCTCGCTTGGCCCGATGTCAACTCGGCCCGCCCTTTCTCGAGTAGCTGGGTGCGAGCCTTGTCACCTCCCTTCGTCTGAGCCTCCGCCAAACTCGCGCGACCAGCTTCGATCAGACTTGTCAAAGTCCTTAACTGGTCGCCTTGGCTGCACGGTGGGCCAATTGCTTTTGAATTGCCAACTCCGTTCGTCGCGCCGTTGGCAGGGAGAGAGGAAGCTCCGTTCACTGACGTCGCGGATTGGAAGGATCGCGGCTGTTGAAGCACGAGAACACGATGAGACGGGAGCGAGACGCTAGCTGCCGCCTCGAGGCCGACCCGACGTTGATTTTCGCCGTCGCCGACGATGAGAAGTTCGGCCTTCGCTTCCTTGAGCTGATAAGCTGGGCGCGCGTCGTACGAAGGGCAATGATTCACGGATGCGCATACGCATGGCCCGTCCGCGCGAGAATGTATCAGCGAGCGTATTTTAACTCTCTCGCTATGCAGCCAGAGAACACTGCCCTCACCGAGCTCGTTCGCGCAGTAAGAAGGGTTGGCAGTGGAAACGATGCCCCCGCAACGATGGACGGCCCAGACTGCGGTGAGGAAGTCGACGGCGTTGGGGCAGCACAGAGCCACTGTGGTGTCCCAACCTTTGCCAATAGGACGACGGCCGCGGAAATGGAGCGCACGCCGACGGACCATGCAAGCCGGAGGACGTGAACTTTCGTCCATCACCCCCCGCCGTTCCTTTCTGCTTTATACACTCACCTACTCCCATCTCGTCCCTCAATCCGACGGCCAGCGCGTCAACTCTTTCCCGAAACTCCTCGAAGGTCCATCTCTGGCCAGTCTCATCGTCGATGACCAGAGGCACGCCAGTTCCGCGCGGGTCGGGACGGTCAGGTGGGAAGTGGTGGAACAGAAAGGAGTACGTGTCGATCGAGTCCACGATGGAGGGCACAGGCGGGTAAAGGCTATGGAACAGCATGGCGAGCCGACAGACGGCTTTGGTCAGGATTCAGGTCAGATAAGGTCGCCTGGGTATCAACGTGGGATGGAGCCGTCGTCGTAAAGGGAACGAGGAACTGAAAGCCGGAGACGATGGCCGCTGCCGTGCGAGAGGTGCACGCATTCCTTTTAATGCGCACAGACTGCGAGCGCATCAACTTGCCTCAAGCCGCACCGCCGGGCGTGCCTGCCGTCTCGGCATTCCTCATTGACATGACCGTGAGTCTTGCTCCGGCATTGAGCCCAGGGAAGACTTTCCGGACACGTTAGGCCGACGAGGAATGCGCCCGCGATGCGAGAGCGCGCCGACTCAGGATGTTTCCCGCTGGCGCACAACGACGAGTCGAACAGGCAGCTGGTCCGGTCGCACTGCGAAATGTCCTCTCAACGGAGGCTCTCAGCGGACGGCGGGAGACTGGGTTACAACAGCATAGAATGGGCTTCTCTCTGCCAAAGGCGTGGTAGAGGTTCGACCTTAGCATGGCTCACGTCGCTCTTCACCCGCGATGGCGTGTGAATCAAACCCCGTCAGCTCACCGTTGAACGTGCGTTTCATTCCAGTCGTCGGCTGTCTGCGCCACATCGGCCAGTCTGGCCAAGGAAGCGTTTTGGACCATCAAGTTCGTGCACCGGCAGCACCATCCGTTTGGCGTCTGGGCAGAAACCTCCGTCCAGGTCCGGGAGCCATCCGGAGGGTCGACGGCGGCGGGTTCGTCTGTTAAGACATCTTACCAAGTTTGCAGCCACAGAGATCGCTATTTTAGCCCCGGCTTCCCTTTGGCTAAGTAATGTAGCGTCTCCTGCCGCTCCAGCAATGTCGCTCGTCCGTTTTCCCCGTTTGGGTTAGCGCAGTTGCAGTGCCGATATGGACCCGAACAGCATGTCAGCGCCACCGTGTTCGTCTTTGCGCCCTAAGGAACGACGGTGGCCACTGGCTCGACTCGTGCTCTGCTTGGTGTATCACATTTGCGAACGTCCAGAGTGCAGAGTTACCCGCGAGCAGGCACTTATGCTTGCCCTCCCATCGAACCGCTCGTGCTCGTCAACTCGGTGCACGGTCGTCCGAACTTGGGCATGAGGCTAGCGACTAATGGACTCACTGACTTTGGACGTTCTGCCACCCGAGGCGACCCACGTCCTCGAACAATGAAGTATGCACTGTAACTGAGGGCATGCTCTTGACGCAGTCTCCCAGAGACAAGATTTGTGGACCTCGTCTCCTTCGGAATGCTTCAACGGCTCGTATCTTGCCATTGTACCAGTGTAAAGTACAGTAGAGTTCACATCGTTGTTTGTTGTTCCCTTATACGGTCTCTGTAAACTTCTTCCGTTATATAACTAGGACTCCTATGGTAGTGACAGGAACGGCCGATCTTGCCTGCCGTCTCGGCATTCCTCATTGACATGACCGTGTGAATCTTGCTCCGGCATTGAGCCCAACGCCCTCGGCACCTTTCGACCGTTCCATGGCCTGCCTAGTCTGACCAATTCATCAAATCAGGCGAACCCACCTATGAAGGATGCGCCTACCGACCGCGGATGAGGAGTTCCCTACACGCTCGGTCCCTCGCATTGCCCTCCACGGCCGTCTCTCACCGGGCCAGAGAATTGCACGACCGACCGACCGACCGACCGACCTGATGAGACAAGCTTAAGCCTATTAGACGCTTTCTGCATCATGGCTCCGATGGGCGGTCATGACTCTTGAAGAGACGGGACGACTCGTTCGCTGTTGACTACCTGGTGACCATAGAAGGGGAACAAGAGACGAAGCTGGCAGGGACCAGCTGTTCCACTGCTCGGAGCCCGGACAAATGATCGAGCTGGTTCCCATCTGACGCTGCCATCGCCCTTGTCCTATGCGGAGAATACGCCTAACGCGGCGAGACTTCGCAAGTAGGGCTGCAGAGTCGACGGCTCGTAGTATTGCACAGCGACGATGGAATAGCTTCCCCCTGGTCCCCGCTCCCTACGCGGGCAAGGCATCTGAGGGCGAGCGTTCGAATCTGAAAATGTCACGGCTGCAGAGACCATAGACACAAGCGGACAGAAAGAGGGCGAGGTTCCTGAAGCGACGGTTCACATCTCCCGTTCCTGGGACGCATTTGTCTTCCTTAAATGCATCTATCAGTGTTTTGTCTTAGGTCAAGCCCCGGCGTAAGGTTGATATCAAGAACATAAGGGCTACACTCGCCCCGTCACGGCTTTGTCGAAAAGCGAGGCTGTCCACGCACGGTTAAGGGGGACCCTACGGCGCACAGATGCAGATATGAAACCGCGCGCTCAGCTTGTTTCTCTCTGGATTCGGGGAGACCCATAAATTCTCGAATTGCAAAAGCTGGCTTTGACATCTTAACCCCGTAGTTCCCCTCGAGAGCGTCATCTCCTATACAATGGCAGAGCGAATAGGCTGCTCGAGCGTCCCACTGCATGGAACCATCAGGTAAGGAAATAACTCAGGTCGCCGCCTTCGACCTCCGCCCTGGTGAACCATCACCGAGAAAGGCAAAGCGATTCCTCTAAATATGCGAAGAGCATGGGCAATTCAGTGAACTTGCCCGGTCAGGAGCGGACAGGAAGAGACGAAATTGCCATACATCGAGGTAGGCGATGTCATAGTCCTCGTAGCGAGGCTCGTTGAGCAGTTGCATGTAAATGAAATGTGGAGCCCGGGCTAAGAGACTTTTCCCTGAACGGATCCTGGCACTATGTACATTCCCCTGGATTCTTTTGCTTTTTATTTACTTTATTTTATTTTATTTTATTTCATTTCATTTCCAAACGCGCATCGTGGAAACTCGGGCCGAGCGCTCGTCGCCTCTAGGTCGAAGCAATGCAGTTCCCATAGCATGGAGCTTCAGTGCCGCTGGCGCACTGCCGCATTTCTCGTGTTAATACCGTCCTGTCGGCTCTGTGGAATCTCGAGCTCGCCTTTTATCAGCGTCTCACGTTGGCCAATAGCGGCATTTCCATCCGCCCTAACATAGTTACATTCTCAGGATTTACTTAACGCCTTCGTCACTTGCCGGCGGGCGTATGTCGTACGCCCGCCCTCCCTGTAGCTCAGCGTCCAATGGCCTCCACTCATTCGCGCAGCGTTGAATCAGCGACGACTTTGGACCGCATTTCCAAGGTCGTTTCCGCTCCTGTGCCAACTGCCTAGGCTGGAATGCCGTCGAACGTTCCAAGCGCAACGTCATCGTCACGGCTACAACAGCGGCTTTTGAAAAGGTAGCGAACGTGGTCGTCCCATCGTTTCCTCATAGGGACAGAGGTACGGATGAACAGGCTCCGTCGGAGTCCAGTATATACACGGCAAAGAAGCATTATTTTGTCAGTTCGGAGCACCGGTTGCGACCGCGGTGAGGTTCATCAAATAGTTGACCTGTCCTTGTCGGAAATTGTCCTGTTCGACGTGGGGGCCCCGGCCGGCTGACGCGTTGACCGCCTGGAAGACAAAGTTGACCGGAGCCTTGGCCGTCCAAGCGGGCCAGGCGCCTGAGGTCCAGTTGAAGGGCAGGGGCTTGTGAGACACGACGAAAGAAACCCAGAAAAAGCTGGCAATGTCGGAGAGGTTCTGCTGTGCCAGTGTCAGCGCCGCCGGCTCGGTGCACGGGATCGCGACGCTCTGGCTGTCGACTTGGAAGGGACGGTCGAAGACGTACGGAAGCTCGTACGTGTGCATGACGCCGGTGTAAGGAGGGGCGCAGGGCTCGGGTTGGTCGAAGCGATAGGACCAGATGTTGGCCCTGCCCGCGGCCGACTGGGACTCGAGTAGGAGCCGGCGCTGCGACGTGATGAACATGTCTGTGGCAAAGGCGGCCAGACTGGGCTCGCCAGGAGTTTTGTCGAAATGCACAGGCGACGGTGCGTCAGTATCGTTTCAGGGCCGCCCTCGACCTCGGCACTGCTTTGCAAGCTCAAGCCAATCATAAGCACTCACCGCTTAAACTCAAAGCCGAGGCCAAATGTGTCGTTGCCGGTGCCAAAAGGAGAGCCATCAGCGGGGTTATCTGGATAGTATTTTTCAATGTCCGAAATCTCTTGGTCGGTAAAGTTGCCGACGGACTTGACATAATTGACAAACTCGACCGAAGTGTTCGCGGCGGGGTTGACGAACAGGGTGCCTTCGTCAGTGTTTTGGCCTACGATGGTGGGAACATCAACGAGCTTGTTCTCGAGGACAGCCACAACAGGATAGTTGACCAGAAAAGTTCCGTCGATGACGGGCTTGAAAGGAAACTGACTGTTGAGGCCGGCGTCCAGGTTGGGCACTGAGTAAGGCAGCGTGTAACTCTGCAGCGTGGCCGTGTTCACCTGGCGTAGGCAGGAGAGCGTGTCCTTGGCGTTCCCACAGCCGACGTCATCGACGATTTGCTGCGTGGCGTTGTAGACCTGTTGGTCGTTGTAAGGCTTGACCTGGAAGAACGTCTCGGTCCCGCTCTCGAGGATTGCCGCTTGGAACAAGCTCTCGTTCTTGCCCCCGTACCACGCCTGATGGTGCTGCACGGAGATGGCACCCGCGCTCTCGCCGGCGAGCGTGATGCGCTTCGGGTCCCCGCCAAAGGCCTTGATGTGACGTTGGATCCAGTAGAGTGCCTCGCGCTGGTCGCGTAGGCCGAGGTTGAGCAAGCCCTGCTGGGCGAACAATGGCGACGAGGCGAACCCGAGCGCGCCAAGGCGGTATTGGAAGGAGACGAAGATCATGGGCGTGCCAAAGCTCGTGGACCGATGGACGAGGTCAGTGCCGTTGAACCCTGAATGGAAAGCGTCACCGGTCAGGCCAGGTGCCAGATGTGCTTTGAAATAGCGCAAGTCTAGAGAGCGAACACGCACTGCTCTCATGAGATCCGCCCTCTTGGAACGATCCGCCGTGAATCCAGACCATGACAGGGAGGAGGCTACTGCTGTTCAGGTTGGACGGACGGAGGATGTTCAAGTAGAGACAGTCCTCGCTCATGTTGCTGAGGTCCTGGAAACACGAAACGAGAGGAAACAACAGGTCAGCCCATCGATCCATGTGTCCATCCTGCTGCCCGCCGTGCCAGGATAACGCGGGCGAGACTGCAAAAGCCACCGCACCAGAGAGGGCTCCGCGCCCAGAAAGAAATTCTGAGGACAAGCCGGTCCATAGGCAGTCGCTGTGGTCGGCCCCGCCCTGGTGGCATCAATCGGCGACGGCGCCGCGAAGCGAAGTTGGCCGACGGGTGGATGGACATACGGAATGCCGAGGACTGCGTATTCGGCGACAGGCAAATCCGATCAGTCAGTTGTTGAGCACCCCGCGACGTACATGGGCGAGCTGGGGACGGTGCGCTCGATTGCTTACACCAATCCTGGTCATAGCTGGCGCCGTAGACGCCAGTGACGGTCGTATAATTCAGCGAGACGGTCGGTGCGGCCGCTCTGACCACGAAGGGCAGGGTAGATTGAAGGAGGCCCAGGGCAAGAGCCACCGCTGTCGAGGTGGTCGTCGACCATCGCATGCTCGGCTGCCAGCCCGTGATCGAATGCGGACAGCGTACAATGCGGTGGTTCAAGGGAGAAAAAGGAGCGACTGAGTGCAAACGAAGGTTTACGGTTCGAACGAGTGATGTGTGAGAGAATGGAGGGCGAACAGGATGATTGCATGGCGGGCCGTTTGCCGGATCCGCATTTGAATACCGAGAGAGATGAGACACACACAGAGAGAGAGAGGGAGAGAGCCTTGTCAGTCTATCCAGCCACATCCTAACCGACGCTGGGCGGGTGGCGCTGGGGAAGCAACAAAGTCAGTCACTGCGTTCGTCGTCCGTCCGTCCGAGACGGGACAACTACCAAATATTATATCCCATGTTTTCTTCAGTTTTTTCTTATAATTTGAATTTTGATCTGAATTTTAATTCTGATTAGACGAGCGGCGCAGATCGTCGCCAGTGCGCTCTTTAGCGTCGGCCGTTGGGTGGGCGCACCGTTTAGATGCGAACCACGGGCCGAGCCTGGCGCGGGATGGCGAATCCAGCTAGTTCGACTAGTCACACGGTTCCATGTCATTTTCATCCTTTCCTCGAGCCGGCGCAGATAACGCAAACGGGCAGTCGTACAGGGATGCAGAACGACGACACAGACGGCGTGCCGCCTCGGACCATGGAGCGGCATGTCAGAGGTCTCCCAGCGCGCGGACTTGCACCCACCGTGCGTGCTCGCGACAGGATCCGCTGCGCTTCGCCAAGCCGCATCGATGCACTTGCAGGTAGTCTCGCAACCTCCTCACGTTCTGTGACTGGCTGCTGCGCACGTTCATTACCCTCCCCACAACTCATCGTTGTCCTCGACAGGAACAGTGTCTTTGATCCACAAGCCAGATTTGCAAACTTTTCGCCCGACAGACAGCCATCCCGCTGCGTCTTTCATGCTCATCACGGACGCAAATCTGCCGGGAGCTTGGACAACACTTTCCACGCGCAATAAAGACAAAGCGGGCCTAGATTAATGCCATACAAGAGGCGCAGGAAAAGGCCTCCGAGGAGCAAAAAAAAAGGAGCTGGTAGACTGATTAAAAGTTCCATGGGATCCTTTCCGCCGGCGCCGTTCAAGATGCCAAAGCCGCGCGAACGAGGTCTGCGCCCTTCTCGCCGCTGGACAAGCGAACCGACGGCAATTGCGAGCCCGCCATAGGAAGTAGCGTCAGCGATAAAGCGATAAGAACAAACGGAAGATGACGGACGATCCTGCCGACCGGAAGGCCGTGTGAACGAGAACGAAAAACAGCTCACATCGCCAAGGCCGTCGAATTGGTGTTGGCGCCGACCATCTGCGCGAGCGAAAGGAAGCACATGAGCCATCGTCGATCCGTTCGCAACTCGACCGCGCGCCGCTGAGCTCACCAGAGGCGCGATTGACAGATCTACTCGACGGGAAAGACAGAAATGTTGAGAGTCCAGCCACGTCTACGGGAGCTTCACCGATCACCAATCACTTACCGACAACCTTGAGATTCTTCACTCCGTACACACTGAGCGACGAGTCCACGACGCCGCCGTCTTCGCGAGGCTTCATGGACGCAGTGCCCATGGGGTGCCAGGCTGTTCCAATGCTGGCGCGTGTCCACTCCTGCCGAAGAAGAGCAAGGGACCGCGTCGTTGACCAACCAAATGCCGAAAGACGGCAGCAGTGAGCGAGGCATTCTCGTCGTCGCTTCTCGACACAATTACACGCAAGTTCACGCACTTCGATCGTCTTGTCGTCCTCTTGGCTGTATTTTAGATCCTCGGAGACCTCGATGTTCTGGTCAAGGTGCGTCAACCTTGCCGCTGATCTCTCGCTGAGCGCTGGGTGAGACTTTTCATACTCTCCCCTGTAGCCTCTCATCCTGCGCGCCAGCTCACGCGCCTTCTTGTATCCCCAGATGTAAGGACGAATGTCGGCATCGTCCGTGGCGTAGCCATCCTTTAGGACGGGAGGTTCCGAAACGTCGCCGGACTTGATGAGGACTCTTCCGCGCGAGTAGGGATACTGAATACCCAGGCCGAAGGTCATGTAGTGCCCAGGAGCAAAGATGGATGGATCGCCCAGGAAGCCAGACTAGAGCCAGAACGAGCATGGATGTGCTGAGCGAAAGGTCCTCCGGCGCGCACTCCCGTCCCCCACACTTGGGCTCACCATATGTCCGAGGAAGAGGAGCGGTTTATCCTTCTTCTCCGAAAAGTCCCGTTTCCAGTTCTCGTAGAAATTGGGGATTTGTCTGGCCTCCTCCTCCGTCGGGCGCAGCTTGATGCCGACATCGATCGAGTTGGTCGCAAGGGGCCCGCTCGCCTTGAGCTCAAACTCCTCCTGGGCGGCTTTGATGGCATCGGCGTCAAAGCCAAAGGCCACTCCGTCATGCGAATAGTAGACGCTCGGCTCGACGCGGAAAACCAGACAGAGGAGGGTGTGGTCTTGGTAGTTTTTGCCAACGCCGGGCAGATCGACGAGGGTCTCAACCCCGGCGGCGGAGAGGACGGACTTGTCGCCCACGCCGGATACCTGAAGAAGCTGTGCGGAGCCGAAAGCACCGGCGGAGAGGACGACCTGGCGTGCAGAGACGGAGCGAGACTGGGAGAGGTCCGTAGACAGAGCGATATTCACACCCGTCGCCGTCTTGGTGACAGGGTCGATGTTCACCTTGGTCACTTTGACGCCGGTGACCACCTCGAGATTGTCGCGCTTGCCGAGATATGCCGATGCAGCATCCGAGCGAGTGCCCTTGATGCCGTCGACGCTCTTGGGCCAGTTGGAAGCGCCGTGGCCGGTGTGAAAATCATGCAGGTCGGCCACTTTGGGGATGCCGACCTTTTCGGCGGCTTCGAGGAAGGCATCTGGTTGGAGACGGGCCTTAGGAAGGAAATGGCGTCCGAATGAGACGTTGATCGGGCCGCCTTTGCCGTGCGCGCCAGGGACGGTGTCCTCTTCTTGGTAGTTCTCGCACTGATCGACAGGTGGGGACAACGTGATTATTCGCAGGCCCAAAGCAGGACATCCTCATTTTCAAACAACTCACCTTGAGCAGGTACTTATGCAGGTCTTTGAATGACCATCCCTCGTTGCCGAGCGCGCCCCATGCATCATAGTCGGAAGCTGAACCGTGAGAGAACCTGTACGAGGATGGAAGTGGGTCTAGGTATGGGCGACCGATCCATGGGGCTGCTGCGGCGGCGACGTGGGTCACACTGACGAGAGTGCGGCTCACATTTGAAAATTCACGCTCGACCCTCCCCCGAGCACGTTGGCCTGAGGAATGGCGATCGTCCTCCCCTTCGCTCCATGCGCCGGCTCGGACAAGTAAAACTTGACCTTTTCAGACGTGAGCAGTGAGAGGTATTGAATGGGGTGTCGAACCGCAGGGTCTCCAGCGTTGCTAGAAGGGAGAGAACGCCAGAAAGGCAGAAGTTCAGCGCGTCATGAAAGAGGCTATTCATGGCCGTCCGAGCCGAGCCTTCCTCGCTTCTCTCTATCTCGCCCGCCCCGCCCAACGTTTCAGCTTGGACTGACTCCTTGCCGGCCTCTATGAGGAGGACCTTCACGTTTGGATCTTCGCTCACGCGTCCGGCGACGACGGAGCCCGCGGAACCGCCTGGGCATTCCGAGAAGAACGAGAGAAGAGATCAGAAAAGGGACCAACGCCTGCATCGGGGGAGCCGCGGTCGAGCGGCCCTTCGCCATGAGACGTCCGAGTCCACCCACCCCCCACTACGATCACATCGTACTGCTCCAACTTGGTCAGAGCGCTCGTGTTCATGGTCGTGGCTGTCGGGTAAGGATGAGGCGAATCGAGTTCGGAGTGTGGTTCAAGTGGAGCGTCGTTTCCAGCTGCCGACCTCGTCGTGTATCAGGCGACGGCTGGGCCGCCAATGTCTTTAATAAAAGTGCCGGCGACGCTGGGGCCGACTCCGGCGGCGTTCTCGGAGGCATGCGCAGCACAGTATGCGTCTGTATCTGTGCGCCGACTCTTGAAGGGGCCGTTAGCGTCCGAGCGGATCCCACAAACGCGTCGCTCCACTTCGGCCGCCGGCAAGTCGCGGGGCGTTCGTCTGAGAATGTGACTATGTTAGGGCGGCATGGAAATGCCGCTATTGGCCAACGTAAGACGCTAGCAAAAGGACAGAGTGAGGTCCCACAAAGCCGACAGGACCGTATCGCGCAATGACATCGCACGGAAAAGGCGAGACCTCGAAATCGTACGTCTGTGCACGGACACTTCTTTCACAGCCTAAGCAACTCCGTCCCCGCTGCCGCCAGGACTGGACGTTGTCCGAGGCTGCTCCTGCCGTATATAGTCTGTCGTAGGACGAGGCGCGCAGCGGGAGAGGGACAAGATTTCTCTGGTTGGGACGTCTCAACCTCGCCCCCCCCGCCCCCTTTCCACCATCCTCTCTTTCCCTCAAAGCGCCGCTCGTTACTGCCCGCCACCCCGTTTGGATCATGTCCCAAGAGCCTCCTTCTTATCCTTTCATTCCCGACTATGACCCGCTGGTCTGGCTCCCGCCGGAGATCGGCCAGACTTTTGTCGTCTCCCAGCTGCTCTATGCCGCTACTATGGGCGCCTATGCGTGGGACGTCCTGCTGACGCTCAACGAAGACTATCGACTGCTGTTCAAGCATCGCATTGGCCTCCCCACCGTGGCCTATTTCATTTCCAGGTGGGAAATCGACCGCGCGCACGGGCGGGGAAAAGCCTTCTGACTGCGAGGCGGTAGCTTCTGCAGTCTCGGCCGCGGGCTCACCGAAACCTATCCATTCTCCGTGCAGGATATCCGTCTTCGCCTACATCATCACGTCCTTCGTCTTCCAAGCCACGGCCGTCAGCTCCTGCTTGGCGGCGTCGCGGGCGATCACCATTGCTTACGCTTTCGCTTCCCCGTCCACGTCCGCCATTTTCTACCTGCGCACAGTGGCGGTGTACGGCCATCGAAAATGGGTGATCATCGTCTTCGGGCTTCTATGGCTCGGCACTCTCGCCGGCGGCCTCCTCGTCGTTTTCGCTGTCCAGGGCGGCAGCGTAGCCAACACGGGGCACTGCGTCAACGTCGTGGCCAAAGGGTACGCCTCCGCTGCCCCAGGCTTGACCGCCCTGAACGACACGTTCGTCTGGCTCGCCGTCTCCGCCAAGCTATTCCACAACGTGACGGGCTCCTGGAACCCGTTCCGGTGGATCCGCCAGCTCACCACCCGCAGAGACATGCCGGCGATGACCAGGGAGATCATGGAGGGCGGCATGGCGTACTACTTTGCCACCATTGCCTCCAACGTCATTACCTTTAGCCTCATCGCCAGCACGTCCCTGAATCCAGTCATACGAAGCATGTTCACCATTCCAAACCTGGCGCTCACCGCGTCCATGGCTGGCCGTGTTTTTCGCGGTTTGAAGCTGTCGGCCGACCAGCCAAAGCTGCCCACGCAAAAGGGCGGGCATCTACAGGGCTCCGGCTCCAGCCCTCATGCGACGGCAAGCGCTGGGGGATTTGCTGGGTATCCACGTGGCTCCTGCTCCAGCCCTCGTCAGCCGTTAAGCCCTGGGATACTTCAGATGTCCAAGCTGGGCCCTTTCCACAACTCCATCGACAGCAACCGGCCCGCGATCATCAAGGGCAACGGCACCCGCGGCGCGCGGATTCCCGACGAGGAGCTCGAGCTCAAGGCGCGAGTCGCCTTGCCCGACAACTACAGCACCTCGGGGTCGTTGTATAGTCCCGCCGACGAGCTCTCAACCAAAAAGGAATTCGAAGAGCGCGAATACCTGGAGGATGGCAGGACGAGAGGCCCTCTGGATCCGACGCCTTTCGCCAATTCTCACTCCATGCCCGCCGCTGGAGCCGGTCGCGTTGGTCCATCGACACGGGCACCCGTCGTCTTCCAAAGCGTCGAGTACCACTATGACAATGGGAAAAAGTAGGAGCGGGCACATACCACCAACGTCCACTCTGCGCTTTCTTCTCAGACGGCCTCGGACAGACGAACACTTGCAAGGCGTTCGCGTTTCGAAGCCTCGATTCCCCTCCTCGTCGCCGTCCTCCGTCTCGTCCTTTCCTTCCTCTTTTTGTCCTCGCGACCCCGAGTGACCTCGCGCCATCTGTAATGTTCGTGTCCTGTAAGGGCCAGAGCTGCGGCCAATGGCTTGTCTTCCGGTTGTGTATCTCCCTTTTCAGTTGTGTATCTCCCTTTCAGTAATCTATGCCTGCCCGGATGCGTCACCGAGAATCTTCATGGAGTGCCGTCGCCCTGGAGCATCTCCTGTGTTGTGACCTCGGCCTGAACGTCTGAGCTTCACTAGCTCGTACTGCGTTGGGGCCGAAACCGTCGGCAAACGCGGCGACGGGTAGGGCGGTCCTTTCCGCTAAGAGCCGCTCGATCGGAACGGTGTCATTGAGCCCCCGCTCTTACCGAGCGGGGAAGCGCGCCGGCCTGTCCTGCGTCTTGGAACGGATTTTCCGATTGTGGCGTGAAGGCGTCGTCCGCGGCATCGGACAACCCGGGGGGCGGACGGGGCTATGTATGGGCCCACACGTTCTCTCGTGAAGAGGGACTAAGTTAGTCACGTCCGTGCATCACTCCAGCCGAACGAAGACGACGCCGGCTCCTCCGTGCGCTACGGTACGCTTTAAGCTACATGCTCCCGCCAAGCCGTGAACCTGCTCGCCAAACGGCAGCATTCCCCGTCCCGTTCCACCAGTTCCTCCGCGGAATTTTCCCGCCCGCGTCCGTCCGCGCCCGCCCGTGCTCTCGCGCACAGTGACGCACGCAGGAATGTGGCTAGCGACAGCGTGGTGGCGCATTCGTGCACCGACGCCGAGTTCGTCCATGCTCCAATCGTCGTTGATTGGACGGGCATGGCGCTCGCTTTCTCACTCATGGCTCGGCGCCCCGACGCCGTTGAGAACGAGCTCGACGGAGCGCATCGCGTCACCCTCGGCTGAAAAGCGCGCCGGCGACGCTAAGACAGAAGGAGGCCTCTGGGCGAGTTTACAAATCCGCTATTACAACCATCATCCTAATAAACACAAGAGAGAACGTGCCCTTGCTAGAGCGCCTATCATCATAGCTCAAGCACGACCCTGCTTCTCAGGGAAGCCTTATCGAATAAAGTGAATCGGTCATCCCGGTACAGTCGGGAAACCAGGGAGCCTGGATCCGGTAAAATAAATAAAAGAGGAACGGACCAGGCCTCTCAATAGCAAACGTCCGGGCTGAAGGTAGGCGAACAACGGCTTTAAATCGTCGCAAGAGGGAACCAGGTCGCTATAGAAGTGCTCGATCGCCTCGATGGATCGCGAGAGGTCTACGCGGCGAGGACGTTCACGAGAACGCCGTAGAGGTCACCTGTGCGGACGGCCTGCGGGAAGGAGACGCACCAGAGCATCAGTTCGTGGAGGGTCACCCACATCTGAAAACAAAGGCTCCCTCCATAGTCGAGGAAAGACTTGCCTCGTAGATCCGGGACACGTGCTCGCCGATCGTCGTGCGCATCTTCCCCTTCTCGCCCTCGAAGCGCACGAAATTCTCCATGCCGTGCACGGGCACGCCAAGCTCCTTGCGCACGTACTCGTACACTGTGCGCGTGCGGCCGAGCAGCGGCGCAGCGTGACAAGAGCACGGGGAGGAGAGCAAAGCCTCTGTCTCGGACAGGAAGAGTCGCTCCCCGTACGCGGCCCACTCGTCGCGGCAAGCAAAGGCGGCCGTCACAGCGTCCCATGCGTCGCTGGCGCCCGCCTTGGCACCCTGCTCACACCTGTCACGACGACCAAACCTTCAGCGGACATTGCGCGATGGGGAAAATGCAGCTAGACAGAGCTCCAAACTCACCTCTCCAAGAGCTCGTAGCTCGCGAATGCGCACGAGTCTGCCATTCTCTCCTTGAGGTCCATTGTGGTCGTCTCCGCGAGACGCTTCGCGAGGCGATGGTAAACCTTCGCGGCCGCAATGGCGGCTTCGGCCGGGCCCCATAGGTCGCCGAAGCGGGCTTTGACCGAGTCGACCACGTACCTCTCCAACTGGGTCGAGACCCTTTTTTGTAGCGCACGCAGGTCAACGGCTTGGCAAAGCAGGTAAAGCGCCCAGGAAAGCATCTACGGTGCGAGAAAGTCGGCAGATAGTCAGCGGACCATAGACGCACCCAGGCCATCCTCAAAGTGCGAAACGTACCATTGAAAGCGCCTCGACGGCTTCGACTGTCTTGCGGGCTGAGATAAGGGCCAGAGAGTTGACGGCCTGATTATGCATCTCGGCACTCTGGACGTGAGTGGACACAGGCGATCCGAGGAAGCCGACTGAAAGCATCGAAGTGACACGACCGCCGGTTCAGCCCGCGGTCTCCCCCTTCCTAGCCAAGACGGACAACTGGTCCACTCACGCTCGGCAGTCACGGCGGCGATGGCAATGTCCACGCCCTTGCCATGATAGTTGAGCGACGGATCGGTGGCAGCCAGCTATAGCAGGAGGGATGGTTTCCGTCGATCAGGAGCATCGCAGAGTCAGCCGGACAACCGTGGTCAGCCCCACTCGACATGTGCTCACGTTGGGGGCGAGCCCGCGATTCATGCTCGGATTGATCAGTTCCGTGAGCTGAGCAAAGGTAAGCTTGCCTATCGAGTCATCGGCGGTGGAGCGAGGGGCTTAGCTAGATGAATCGAAAGGAGCGCCTCTATGTCGCGACTTACCTAGGTGGACTAGGGCCAACCTGACCTTTTCCATGGCGTTGGTCACGGACATGGCCTGCGTAGGACCACGGCCGAGCGGATCGTCCGAATTTTCAGATTCCTTTTCTTTGACATCCTTCCGCTATCCCACTTCGTAGTTTGGTCGCCCTCCGCCGGGGCCTCGCTCCTCTTACCTGAAAGTTGCCGCCGTGAGCGCAGTGGTTGCTCTCGGCATCAATGAGCGGATTGTCCGTCGTGCTGTTCATCTCAATCTCCAGGGCCCGACGCGCCGCCCTGATGTCCTCTATCTGTGGGCCAATCCACTGAGCAGCGGTGCCTACAAGTTTGTCGCAGAGACGGGGTGGGAGCGGTGGCGGCAACAGCAGCTTAGATGCCTGCAATGAGCGATGAGCGGGCTTCGGCAACCTCGTGCCTAGAACGTACGCAAAGAGTAGCGGTCCTGCCTGAGGTGTCCATCGTCCTCTCCGAGTAGCGTCGCCTTTTCGTCGGCGACATGCGTTGCAAGCGATGAGCCGTCCAGGAGGCTCATAAGAGTCGCTGCGCTCTCCACTTGGCCAGGATGGGGCCGAGCGACGTCGTGAATGAAGCTGAGGAGAGCATGCACATCAGCACCGCCCTAGACCATGGCCCAGATCCTGTGGCAAATGAGCAAAATGTCATCAAAGCGCAAAGGCGGCTCACGGGATGAAAGATCCATCTGTACCACAGAGCGCCTCCACAGCCATGGCCGTCGTGAACTCTGTCAGCAGGGCCAGGAAGCTAGCGTCATGGACGGCTTGGGCGCCGACCGAGGTCGAGAACGCCGTGCCTTTGGATTGGCGCATTGTGGAGCCGAAGACAGACGGGATGTGAGACCGGGTGAAACACGATGAGAAGAGGCCCGGTTACGGCGATCAGCAGTCCCGGCTGCCGCGCGGCTCACCGTTGACCATGCCGAGTGCCTCCTTGGGTTCATAAGTGATCGGCTCGATGCTGTGGACCTTGAGCGCGTCGTCGGAGGAAACGAGTTCCCGAGCTCCGTCCGCCCTACGAGCGCAGCAAGGAGTGCGGACCACTTCAACAAAAGGGACCGGCAGTCCGAAGCGGCATCGGCGCATCTCGGCCTCGACAACTCTAGCGGAAAAAAAAAATCAATGCTCACCGGTTCTGCCAGACACGCAAGCCAGGGTGACCTGTGAGTGCTCCAGCTACATAGGAGAGGGGAGAGAGGTCGCCAGAGGCGCTGATGGCTGCAGTAAGGGTACGGATCCAATTAGAAATAACATCGCCAGTCAGCGACGATCGAGTTTATGAGCACTCCCACTGGAAGCCATCGAGGCCGACTCACATGAGCGCAAGGGCACCAACGGGGTGACGGGGCCCAGCGGGGAGGCGAAAAAGAACGTTTGCATCGCCTCTATGACTTTCCACCTAGCGTCGACGCGACGATTGGAAACGATGCCCATAAGAAGGCCGTCGATGAAAAGGCGGAAACGAAGTGGCGACAGAAGAAGGATGAACATGTGTTCGCACGCGTGAGCAGCGAGTGGCATTGCCCGAGTTAGAACGGCCGCTCGTGGGTCATGCCCTTGCGCACCTCACACCAGAATGGCCTCTGAGCAACGAATTGATCCGAACGAGGATGGCGCCACGCACGAAACTCTCGGGCATGGACAGACTGGCCAATTCGTCTGATAAGCCGAGCGGCTTCTTCTTCAGGGCTCCCTGCTGGTGCCCGGTCCCGTTCTGGCGGGCATCTCCGTCGGGCAAACGGTGCTGCAGACCGATGTTTCCATCAAGCTTTGCGGGTACTGGCAGGATGCCGGCTTGTTGGTGCTGGAGAAGGGCAAGCTGGGAATTTGGCGGTGGGGGGATAGGAAACGACGCCAGGGGAAGGAACGATTGGGAGCGACAGCAAGGCAGGAAGCCGTTGTCAAAATCTCACTCGCCAATGGCGACGAACGGCCGCACACGTCTCGACGGCATGACGGAATTACCCCTTTTGCTTGTCTCCTGTGCGGCATGACAAAACATTTCCGAGGCCACGTACCTGAAGTGCGTGCAGCGCGCCCGTCCTGCTGTCAGCGCTGCCTCCGAACCCGGTCGAGATACCGTACAGGCTTTCGCCGGCCTCGAGCTTGGCGACCAAACACGTCACAGCCGCGTCGACCTTAGAGCGAACCACGGACGAGTCGCTCAGTTGCGGGACGACATGGTAGCTGGGGGGTCGAAATGCCGCAACGGTGCCGAGCGAGTGGGACCGGGGGATTGGACGGCGAGAAAGGGAAAGAGCATCAGTCAGGATGAGCCGTTTCCGTCTGTGGCCTACTAATGTTGTTTTGTTTGTTATGACGTCCTCGCGGTTCTTTTTTTCCTTCTGAGCTCCTAACCTCTTTCCGGGGCCGCGAAGAACGAAGACGACGAAGAAACGGGTCCTGCCTTTGCGCTCGGCACCCTGGTCGCATGGGCAACTCGGTCGGCATCACTCACCGCGCTACGCCAACCACGTCCGCGATGCTCATTGTCTGCCCGTCCACCTGGAGAAGAGCTGGCGTCGTCGCCGATGGCGAGCTGTGGCTCCTCAAAGCTTGAAGGCGCTGCCATGAGGCGACGCACTCGGCGGCCAGAGGACCGACGGGGTCAGAAGGCGCCACAGCATGAGACGCAAAGTGACGAGCGGGGCTCATGTTGACTGAGAAGGAGCGGATAGAGGGCTCAGCCGTTTCGGGGGAGGAATGCTTGTCGGCGCAGATGGCAGATGGCATCTAAATAGATAGGGACCTGTCGCACTCTGGGCAAGTTAAACGTCTGTGATGCCGTGGCCACGCAACGGAGAGCTGCTGCTGCCAGCGTCCAGGTTCCTCGAGTGCCGATCCAAACGAGCGCCGACGTGGGGGCACGACCCTAAGCAGATGAGCTCCCGAGAGAGCGATGTGAGGGTCACCAACCACGGCGGAAAAGACCTTGCCTTGTGCGCCAGAAACTGGTGACTGAGCGAGAGACGGAAGCTCCTCACGTTCTGGTGCCATCGCCTTGGAATGCGCGAGCGAATTCGGACCTCCGCAACCTCGCATCCCGTGAGGCGGCCGGCGAGCAGCTTGAGCGGCACAGGACAACAGTTCTCTATCGTCTCGTCACCAACGGCACTGCCTTGAAGCTCCAGGACGGCTTTGAACCAAGACGCAGCATGAGACTCGGCTCGACGGCCGCCGACACCGATTGCAGTAGTTCGTCGCTACGCCCAAGCCAGACCGGCCCTAAATCCATCGCGCACGGCTGGCCTTGAAACGAGCCGGACAGCTCCCTCGTCCCTGCGACGTGGCGTGTGTCCGTCAGTGCGAGCGTGGCTGTCGGCTTCATCCGCGACGTTTTGTGGTGTGACGACGTTGAGAACGGGTGGAGCGGAGGGGGCGTCCGCAGCCAAGATCGACCTTACGTGGATCCAGAGCGGCTCTCGACACTATTTTAGCCTGCGCCCTAACCATTAGACGGGTGTAACTCCAGCGCGAAAGCGACCTCTGTCAACCTCCGGCGGCAAGCAGCTTGGCGATCGAACAATCGCTTCAGCCGCACTACACATGCCAGTCGTAGAAAGAGCCGCATCTCCGCGGCGTTCGCCAGGCCAACGTACCGAGACAACATCAAGACAAAGAAACGTGCTGGCGGCGTGCAACAGGCACGCAGCAGACGCCTACAGCGGCCCCATTTCGGATCGAACGGTGTGGCCGGATGAAGCTGAGCCTGCTGGGGCTGGAGCCGGACGACTGACTGAGCGAGCGGGTGCAAAACAGAAGCTTGCCCAGCGGTCGGACGGCCGATTCACTATGTGATGAGGTCGGCGAGGACACATCCCTTCAAAGCCATGGGCTGGCTCGGCTATCGCTTGGCTTGTAGGGGCGGTGCTGGCGGACGGCTCCACCCTTGCACAGGCCGGGCGGGAGGGCGTCTGTGCACGGACTATAAGACATTCTACGTCTTTGAGAGCCGTCATCCCACGATGCAATGAGCCGCCGCCGAAGATGCACGACAGCGTCCTCATACCCTCGGAGAGCGAAAGCGACCCCTACTTGTTCTTTCATGCGTCCGCTACCCACGTCAACCCGGATGCCGTCTTTCTTCGTCGTCTGGGCGCCGCGGATGGGAACAACGGTGCGAGCAGGAGCCCGTCGCCTGCGTCTGGAGCAGACCTCCCCGCCGCCTTTAGCTACAGAGAGGCGCTGGTCTATGTCGACGACATCGCTCGCCACCTCTCCAAGAGGTACTGTCTACGGCCGGGCGACACCTTCGCCATCGTAGCGGACAATTCGCCAGAATTCCTGCTGGTCATGCTCGCTGGATGGCTCCTGGGATGCACGGTGTCCCTTGTGCCCCACGGCGTCAGCTCCGATATTCTCGCCGGCATGCTGTCCCTTTCCAAGTGCGTTTGCTGCTTCTGCTCCCAGAGTGTGGAAAGCATCGTGAAGGAGGTGTGTTCGCAGGACGGCTTAGAGTGGCAGTGCCTCGCCGAAGTGGTTCGAGTTGCACTTGCGGCACCAACCAAGCGATCCGACAACGAGCTGCCTCGATCCTCCGCGTCTTTTTCTTCACGCCTTTCTGACCGGGCGGCTGCTCTGGACGAGGATCACTACTTTCGCAAGCCCGCCTTGCTCATGTTCACCACGACGGCGGTGTCGGTCGCCTCCATCAAGGGCGTCCCTTTGACCGGCTATGCTCTGCTCCAAAGCGTGCGCGGTGTCCACGCGCTCTTGCACGATCGTGTCAGGGAGAGGCCACAGCAATTGCTAGCGGTGATGCCGCTGAACCACATCCTTGCGTAAGTCGGCCACGCTCTGTCCATCCTTCCCCCATTTCTCCCCATTTTTCTCAACTTGACCGTTGCACGCTCGCAGCCTTTGCGCCGAGTGGATGGCGATCTGCGTCGCGACCGGCGGCACTTATAACTTTTTGCCCAAAATCGCCCCGATCACCACAATGGAGGGAGCCAAGGATCTCCTCTGCCTGATCAAGGAAAATGGGGTCACCTCGTTCACCAGCACGCCAGTCGTCGTGTCCGCGTGGCAACAGTGCAGATCGGCGGACGACGACGACTGCCTATCCGCATTGGACGTCATCCTTGTCGGAGGCGCGCCCATCCCGCCGGAAGTGAGGGATTGGGCGGACGCGCAGAGGCTTCGAATGGTGAACGGATTCGGAAGTACGGAGGCTGCCGGTAAGTGCCGACGTTGCCAAGAATCCCATGTCCCCAGGCGCCGTTGGACGTTCACCCCGCCCTCTCGGTCGCAGGTGCCATCATGTTCAGCCGCGCCGCCGCAGACTGTCCGCCCGGCAGTTCGACCGAGACGCTTCTCCCGATCCCCACTTTCGAGCATGTTGTCGAGACCGTGCCCGGCTTTGACGAGCGCGACGTTGGCGAGCTTGTCATCAAGTCCAAGGGCATTCCGGCGGCATATATCGGACGGTCTGATCCGGCGTTGCAGGGCTTGGACGACCAGGGCAAAGGCGTCTTCCGCACAGGCTGCGTCTTCAAGAGGACGACCTCCGGGTTTGTAGGCGGAGATAGGATCGCTGACTACATCATTTTCAAGACGGGCGAGAAATGCAACTCGCTCGAGGTGGAGAGGGTGCTTCGAGACAAGGGCGGTTTTGGCAGAGCTTGTGTAATCGGGAACAGGTGCGTGGCAGTGCCTTGCTATGCATCGAGCACCTCTGTGTCTGTCTCTTGACGTGACGCTTCCTTTTTTATGCGGGGGTTCCAAGTCAACACGGGCTGAGCGACTTTTTGTTGGCGGTGGTGGAGAACCCGGACACTTCACCCTCTGCTTCCGGCGAGGCCCGCCTCGACTACATTTACGGCAGCCTCCTTCATGCAAATCGTGTTTTGCCGCCGTTTGCGCGCATCAGCCCTCGACAACTAATTGTCCTCCCACCGTCAAAGGCCATCCCGCTCACTCGAAAGGGTACCGTCAGCACCAAGGAGGTGTGGGGCGCTTATCGCTCCTTGATCGACGCTCGCGCGGAGCAAGTGCTCCGCGTCCTCGGTCTATCTGACGATGAGCCTGATCGTCGCCTCCAAGGCGGCGATGACCCGAGCCTACAGCGCCTTGATCCTGAGGTCATGGCCAACGTCAGGCGGGTCGTGGAAAACATGCTCCTCGGGCCCGCGAAGGGCGAGTTCTCCTTCGGCGATGAGGACAGCCTCACGGACCTCGGAATGAGCTCCCTCGACGCCAGCCGTATCGCCACCGCCCTGCGTCGCGAGGTCGGCCTTGACATTACCGCTGCCCAAGTCATTACAAGAGGCAGCATTGCTGGCATCGTCCGCGCAGAGAAACCGCGCGTAGCGCAAACCATCAAAGCGGAGGTCGATCCCGACTCCTCCGCCGGGTTCCCCCAGCGTCCTACCTCTTCCGACGGGGCCATCGCGGTGATCGGCATGTCGTGTCGCCTGCCAGACGACGTTCACACGCTGGACCAGTTCTGGCAAGCCATCGTTCAGGGCGGCCTTTCTCCAGCGTCACCGGCGCCACCGCGCCGTACCGCCTTTGCAGAATATGAACGCCAAACGGGGTTGGAGCTTCCTCCTGGCCGCTGGCTAGGCGTGCAGGGCGTCGAAGAGATGGACGCGGCATTTTTCGGCCTCTCGGCGGCCGAAGGCGAAGCCATGCGGCCCAGCGCGCGGCTGACGCTCGAGCTCGCCTGGCAAGCGTTGGAGAGCGCTTGTGTCCCTCCGTCGACCTTGAAAGATACAGACACGTCCATCTACGTGGCCGCGGTCGATGACGAGGGCTTTCGGAAGGTGACGGAAGGGAAGGGCAACGACGGTGAGTCCCCCAACTTTGCTATCGAACAGTCGGCTCTCCATTGGTCGCGGTCTCCAACTAAGATCTGTCCGGCGCCGATCCTTCCGTTTAAGCAGCGCACGATCTGTTCTGGGGACCGGGCCAATCCAACGCCATGGTCTCCGGGCGGCTGGCCTATTTCCTTGACACGCACGGGCCTGCAATGACCGTGGAAACGTCTTGCTCGAGCAGTTTGACCGCCATTCACCTCGCATGTCAGGACTTGAGAGCTGGAACCACTCAGCTGGCCCTCGTGGGCGCCACCACAACGCACCTCGACCCCAGCAACTTTGCGTTTATGTCGAGGGCAGGCCTCGGTTCGGCGTGCGGACACAGCGCGGCATTTAGCGAGGAGGCAGATGGGTACCTCCCCTCGGAAGGGGCCTTCTTCTGCGTGTTGAAGCGGCTAAATGACGCCGTGTCCGCTCAAGATCCCGTCCTCGGCATCATCGAAGGCACGTCCATCGGAAGCGATGGAAAGTCCATCGGTCTAATGGCGCCCAATGCGGCAGCGCAGATAAGGCTTGCGCAGAACGTCCTAAAATCGGCGAGATTGCGCCCGGAGGACATTGACGCCGTCGAAGCTCACGGCACAGGGACAAGGCTCGGGGATGCACTCGGTGAGCAACAATGGTGACCGAGTTTGAGGGCGCGCTCGAGGAGGCGCTGCCAAGCGAGCAGGTCCCCTTATGCTCAGCTCCTCTTTTCTGCGACAGAGATGGAAGCGCTCAAGGCGACCTTTTCTCAGGAGCGCAAAGACCCCCTGTTCGTGTCGTCGGTCAAGTCCGTTGTAGGCCATTTGGAAGAAGCTGCTGGCCTTGCAGGTGAGCGCTGCCGCCTATGTCTGAAGGCCGGCCGTGCCTGACGTCCCTGCTTGCCGCGTTGCCTATCACCGTCCGTAGGCATCGCTCGTGCCGTGGCCTCGTTTGAGAACAACCTGCTGCCTGGGCAGAACATCCGAAGAGTGCGCTCCGACCTGCGATTGCAACCCTGCGAGATGGTCGTGCCCCTGGAGCACGTTCCCTACGAGCGTACGGCGCGTCCACGGAGGATCATGCTCACCTCGCTCGGCTTCTCTGGAACGATTGGCCAGCTGGTCCTCAAAGAGCCTCCCCCGCCGAGGCGTGCCTCCTCTTGTGTCAAACTGCCTGTTTTGACCATCTCGGCAAAGACGACGACTTCGCTACTCAACAGCGTGCGCGAGTGGCGGGACTATATTGCCGGATCACTCCCCGGTCTTTCCGACCTCTGCTATACTTCCAACATTGGGCGAGAGCATTTTTCACATCGCATCGCTATACCTGTCTCCTGCCGACGCCAAATGCTCCAGGACCTCGACGGGTTTGCTTCGCTTTTGGCCGGGTCCTCCTCCGTGGCTACGCGGCGTGCACCGATCGTCTTTGTCTTCACCGGCCAATCGTCCGCGGTGGCCGTCCTATCCCAGATTCCAGCGCTACTGGAGCAGTCTTATGCCTTTCGGCAAACGTGGGAAAGGTGTGCCAAAGTCGTGCGACGCGCTATCGGCCTCGATCTTCAAGCGTTGGTGGACGCCGACGATCCGACTTTCGAGGACGGCGCGGACGTCTACGAGCCGGACGACACCGTCGTCCTGCAGCCTCTGCTGGTGGCCTTCCAACTCTGTCTCTCCGCCGCATGGGAAACGTGGGGCGTCACTCCCGGCGTCGTAGTGGGGCATTCGCTCGGCGAATACTCGGCTGCGATCGTATCGCGCAGTCTGACGTTGGAGCAGGGTCTGGAACTCGTGTGCTACCGCGGAAGGGCCATGCAAATGGCCTCGAGTCGTGTTTCCGGAGGCATGATTTCGGTCGCCGCCAGCGCCGAGGAGGTTCTCCCCCTAGCGGAAGACAGCGGCGCCGTCATCGCCGCGTACAATGCGGCGGACCGTCAAGTGGTGTCCGGCTCCGAGGTGGCCCTACAGAAATTCGCCCAACTTGCCACGCTGAAGCGCTTGTCACTTCGTGGTCTTCGCAGCAAGCAACCGTTCCACGTCCAGGAACTGGAGGAGCCTCTCATCAGCGGCCGTTTCGCGACGTTCCTCACGTCTCTCGAATCGTCCTACGCGTTTAAGCGGCCCACCATTCGATGGGTGTCTTCGCTCACCGGCGACGTGGTGGACCGAACAGATGCCGCACACTGGATGCGACAGGCTTGTCAGCCCGTGCGGTTCTTCCAAGCCATCTGCAGCAGCGCGTTGCCCAAAGAGGCGCTCGCTTTGGAGATCGGCCCGGAGCCCGAGCTCACCAAACTCCTGTTGAGAACGACGAGTCTGTCTGTCGTACCCTCACTGCAGCCAGCGAACACGAGCAAGGATGTCACTTTCGCGTTGAGCACGATGTATAACCGAGGCGCCGATCTCGACTGGGCAGCTTTCCACCGCGACACGGCTTCGGTGGCCCGCAAGTTGCACAAAACTCCCACGTATCCGTTCGACCGGCAGTTCCTGTGGCCGTCTCCCACATTCTCTCCACTGCGAAGAAGGTCGCAAGCCCGACACAGTGCCGAGCTTCCCTTGATCAAGTCACCGCCATATCCCCTTCGGCCTACGTCCGAGGTTTTCCCGCCGACGCCGCTATCCCCAGATCGACAAAGGTAAGGGAAGACCCGGTCTGTGTATGAGCGATTCCTGGCACGAGGGTTGACATTGGACCTGTTCCAACGTTCCGTCTACAGTCTCAACAGCTTGGAGATGGCCGTCTTATCGGCCCTCGGACGCGTCCTGCCCGTGGACGCGAACACGAAATCTATAGAGCCGTGCACGCCATTTGTCGAGCTCGGCCTCGACTCGTTGGGGACGACCCATCTCAGACGGGAGCTTAACCGTCTGGGCATGGATGTGTCGACCCGCGCCATCTACGACTGTCCCGACGCACGAGCGCTCGCGAGGTACCTGTCAGGAAGTTGTTCGACGCCGACGGGCCATATATTGCATCGCGAGGAGATGCTCGACATGCTGTCCCGTTACGCAGCGCCGTTCACTGCGACGACCCTGCGCAGGGACCGGCCTCACGAACCATGCGGAACCGTGCCCCCGCACCTCTTACTGACGGGCGCTACCGGCTTTGTCGGCGCATTTTTTCTCTCTCAGTTGCTGGCCACGACGCGCACGCGAGTCACTGCTATCGTCCGTAACGGCGGGTTCGAGCGCATCTCTGGCGCATGCAAAGCATGGGGTCTCGACGACGTGCTCCTGTTGCAAAAGCATCAAGCTGGCGAGTTGCAGGCGCTTTCGTCGACGGACCTCGCCGCTGCTCATATGGGCCTCAGCGAAGCCGACTACGCTTCCCTCGGCGACGTCACGGGCGCGGTGCACATCGGCTGGCAGGTCGATTTCAACCGGAGTCTGAAACACTACGAGCCCTCGCTTGGCGGTGAGCAGCCGCACACTTCTTTCCAGGGCTGCAGGCGCGTTTCTAACAGGAAGTCTGTTCCCGTGCGCTACAGGGTTGCGCAATCTCGCCGAACTGTGTTTCCACCGAGAGAGGCCGATCGACCTCTTTTTCATTTCGTCCATCGCGTCGTGCATCGGGTCCCCGCAGGAGACTGTTCCCGAGGAGCCCGTGCAGCTTGATCCGGCGATGGCAATCTACCAGGTGAGCATTTGATGGTCCGCGCGAAGGCTGGGTGGGCACGACGGCGCTTGTTTCGGCGCGACTCGATGTGCTGACATTTGCGATTGATCGCGCATCGAAAGGGCTACGGCATGTCCAAGCTCTTGGCCGAACACATTTTGTCGGCGCTGTGTCGATCGTGCTCTTCCTCGTTTTCCGCAGACGTCGGCTGCGATCCTTTGCACATTGTCCGCCTGGGCCAGGTCTGCGGCGACCTCGAGCGAGGCCGGTGGCGCAGAGGCGAATGGGCTCCACGGGTCCTGACGACCATGCGCGCTCTGAACGGCATCGTCCCCTACGACCTGGTCGCGACGAACTGGGTCCCGGTCGACGTCGCTGCCAGGAGCATGGTGGAGATTGTGGGACAGCAGCGATCGGGGAACCTGTTCTACCATGTGGCCAACCCGCACCGGACGGAATGGGCCGACATTTGCACCGCGGCCGCCAAGGCGTGGGGCATCAAGGTCAGACCGACCAACTTTCGCGACTATGTCGCCCTCCTCAAGCAGCTTTCGTCGTCGAGCATTGAGTACGATGCGACCAACCTCCTTCCTTGGTTCGAAAGGCAACTCGAGAATGAGGACGAGCAGGAAATTGTCGGCGGGGCGGCTCTTTTGTCTGTGGAGGAGACGGCCGCATGCTCGCAAGCCCTGCAGACGTGCCCCGTCGTCGACGAGGGGCTGATGGGCAAGATCGCCTCTTACCTTGCTCTTTGACTGCATATTGACTTTCTTTTTTCATATCGACTCTCGATTCCATATTGACTTTCTTTTTCATATCGACTCTCGATTCCATATCGACTCTCGATTCTATATCGACTCTCGTTTCCGTGTCTCCTGTCGACTCCATATTGACGCTCCTCTATATTGACTCTGGGCGGGCCCCGCTTCACTGTACTCATGTTAATTTAGGCCGGGCCAGGAGCCACGCCTCCTCGCCGTCTCGCCGCTATTGTGAGACGCAATTGCCCCGGGAAATCTCTGAGCCAGGGATCGTGCGTGCCATGTCGGGCATGTGGAACTGCCTCGGAGGACGGCAGGTACAGTACAGACAAGGAAAAAAGGTCATTGCCAGGTGTAGACATGCTCCGATCACGCCTCTTCATAGAGTGGCACGTTGCCCCACTCGCCTGCTCCGCCTTGGGAAACGGAGTTGGATTCCATGGAAGAGGGGTTACTGTACACACCATGTTCGCTGAGGCCGTCGGGTTCTTATTTCTCTCGGGACATTTGCTAAACATGTGTCCCGTCTCCGCGCAGTAAAAGCACTTGCCCTTGCCTTGTACTCGGCCCTTTGCGCTTCCATCAACTTGGAGCGGGGCTTGTGTGCCGTGTTCATGTTCGTCAAAGTCGCGACCTTCGACGAGTTCTGGTTCTGGGCCCTAGACATGGCTGCCTGCTCCGAGGACTTTACTGCTGCCATACTTATTCTTGTTCCGGGTATCATGCATACCGCTTCCTTCCTCTCTGGCCTCCTGGCCAAGAGCCTGTTATCTAGTGTTTCAGGGTTATCGAGCTTAGCGAGCTTGTCCTTGACCTCTTCACGTAGTGTCACGAACTGGTGAACTGGGCGGTACGAGGTAGCTAATGTCGGCCGGGGATTCCCAACGATCGATCACTAGAGCTCAATTTATCACTGAGCTGCTGCCAGAATGCCTCTGGGCATTTCGGATATCTCTTCACATAGCGAAAGGATGGGTCAATCAGCTTTAAGCGATGATTGATCGTTCACCAGGGCAGCAGGATGAGAGGGATCTCACCCCAGATATCGGCTTGATCCACCACTCACGGCGTCGAACGACTTCCGCCGGGCATTCCGGATCTCCAGGTTGAGGTCCGGACTCCGTATGTAACATTTCACCGTTACGTGTCAGGGAAGCCAGCGCTCCCTGTCGCGCTTGGGCTTGTGTCCAACCGCGGATCTCGACCTGCTAAGTGCTCACTATCGAATAAAACGAAATGCCCAGAGAACCAGAAGCAGACATGAATCACGGTAAGAATAGGAAAGAGGCGCCGGCATAAAGCATATGCAGGTAGAGGGAGCGACGCGGATACGACGGTGAGAGTGCAACGAGTGATTGGCCTCATTCACGTTATTGCATGGGTGCGGCAATAGGTGGTAATATGCGGTCATGGCCACCTCTGCGCCATACCCCGCTGTGCACCACCTGACCCCTGCATCGGAGCGCCCCGCAGTACCCGCGGGCCGGTTCCTGGTTCCGCGCACGGGCCTGGTATGAAGAGATTTTGAGACGGCTGAACGGAATACGCGCAAGGTCATCCCCGGCAATCCGCCCTTCGCAGCGGTTCGCTCGTTTTTTACAGAACGGCCTAGGGATGCGATCGACGGTTTGTGACTTGCTCCGTCACGACTATCCTTCACACATACGCATGGCGTTGAGGAGAGCAAGGCTCGCTCGTCGACCGTCGTGCATTCCTTCGTCTAATTCTGTTCCTATTGGATGTCAAGCGAACGATCATCGCCGTGGCCAGGAAACCTGACCGCAACGAAGGATCGCGAGCCCGAGCAAGCACGCTCAGCGCCCGCAAGGACAAGGCAATTGCGAGGACAGATTGTGAGCCAGGAAGGGGCAGAAAAACAGAAAGCCAACCCAATGAACCCATACTCAAAGGGTTGGCAACCGGACGGGAGGCGCGCGCGGTTTGAGGGACGTCACAGTACTAATGCTGCCGGGCCCCGTGGAAATTGTACGGTGGAGCAAATTAGTTGTGAGCAGGATTTCTAATAAAGCCCTAACCAGTGGACTGATGCGAGCAACAAAACAATCGAGCCAGCGGGATGTAAAATGAAAAGCACGCTACCGTGGCGCAAAAAACCGCCAAAAAACGAGGGGGGTAACCGGGAGTCGAACCCGGGACCACCTCCAATCTGTGAATCGAATCGATTCGGAACAACCCGAAGGAGGTATCATGCCTCTAGACCATTACCCCGCGATGAGATCTGCGGCGCGGATGACCATCTAAGCCCTAGGGAGACCTGCCGCAGCTCCCCAGTGTACAAACAAGTCGCCGACGCGGTCAGCCGTCAGTTTCAGTTTCGTCGCCGTCGTTCTTTTCACCGCCTTCCCTCACCCCCTTTCCTCTCCCCACCACGTCGCCTGCCTTCCCTCCTCCGTCTTTTCCTCACGTCGCCCTCTCCCTGTTTCTTCCTCTCTCGCCTTCTCTCGCGCCCCTCGCCCTATTCGTCGTCGGTCTGACACATTGGACGGCTCATCCGGTCCTTGCGGCCCGGCCTCGTCGATCGCACCCTCGCTTCACTCCTCCCTTCCTTTTCCTCATCTGATCGTTGATCGTCCTCCCCTCCCGAAATGGCTACTTCCGCCGCCATTACCAAACCCCCATTGGATGCCAAGAAGCGGAAGATTGCCGTGCTCGGAAGCCGTAGCGTCGGTGCGTCACATTTCGCCTTCACCCGCTCTCTTTTTTCTATCCATGCCTGTCTGTCTCTCTCCCTTCGAAAGCCAAGCCCAGTCCCATCGTCGTCGCCTCTGAGAGCAGCTTATTCGCCTTCATGAGCCGATTGACGCGCTGTATGGGCAGGGAGACCGCCGACGGATGACGGCTACTGACCGGCCTCTTCGTCTTCTTTCCCATCCTGTCTGCCTCCATTGGTTCCGCTCCCCACTCTTTTAGGCAAGTCCTCGCTCGTCGTCCGCTTTGTCGAGGACGCTTTCGTCGACTCGTACTACCCCACGATCGAGAACGTTTTCAACAAGCCCGTCAAGTATAAGGGCCAGACGTACGAATGCGACATCATCGACACTGCTGGCCAGGTGAGCATCCATCCGTTCTCTCCAACGCCTTGGTCAACTATCTCATCACATTCGTATCTGTGCTTTCGACTTTTTCTTTTTTTTCCCTTCTCTTGGACGTGGTGCTCCGATCCATCTGTTCCACCTTTGTCATTACCTGCGATCTCCTGCCATCGCTCGACCGCTCTCATCATCCCTCTATTTCGACCCCCCTGCACGGCCAGGACGAGTACAGCATCCTTAACTCCCGCCATGCGATCGGAATCCACGCCTTTGTCCTCGTCTATTCCATCGCCTCCCGTTCCAGCTTCGAGATGGTGCAGATCATCCACGACAAGATTCTCGGCTATACCGGCACGGAGGAAGTGCCGTGCGTCATCGTAGGACAGAAGTGCGACCTGCAGCTCCAGAGGTGAGGACTCGTCCGATCCTTTCCCCGATTAGAACGGCGGCACATTGCACGATCGCTTTACTCGTCTAGAAGTTGGCTTGTGGAACGCTGACGTGGATTGCATTTCCGTTTCTCTTCTTCGAATACATCACACGAACACGTCTGGTAGACAAGTCTCCGAAGAGGAAGGCAGGGCACAGGCAGCAAAGCTCAAATCCGCTTGGACGGAAACGAGCGCTCGGCATAACGAGAATATCGGTGAGTGCATGCGTTGGGTCGAGGAGTGCTCGTGCAAAGATGTCTTGTCGTCCGGTCCTCGAGTGCTCACCAAAGTTGTCTGCACTTTGGTCGTTTTCTGTCGTGCGCATGCAGCCAAGGTCTTCGAGCTCACTCTGGGTGAAATCGAGAAGAACGCAGCAGGACATGGTCAGCCGGAGCCGAGCAAGTGCCAGGTTATGTGAGACGTTGATGGTTCCTGCGGCAAGGCTCGTGCGGTGTTTGGCGGCTAGGTTGGGAGGGCCAGTTGTAGGTGGACGGATGCGCTGCCGCGGGGGAGAGAAGGTGGAGGGGAAAGGGGAGAGATTCGAGTGGGAGAATGGCGGTGGCGCTGGTACCCTAGGCTCAGCCGTGCCTTCTACTCGACGATCGACTCGACATGTGTTTGAGGAGCTCGCCGGACGCTCGCTCGGTTCTTCCCATCCCAACCTCTTCTCAACTTGGCCAGGTATGGCCACCTAGCACGGAGTGACGCAGTCAGACAAGCACGTAGCAAGTTGGAGGTGATCAACAAGCAAGAAAGCAAGCAAATGTCGCGTAGAATGAAGGATCCGGTCTCACTGTCACCTTTTGGTGGATTCGGAGACACAATCGTGCGCTTTTCCTCATCCACACTCTTCTCTCTCTGTTTCTCGTCTTTCCACCCGTTGTCCTATTCGTAGCTGCGACTCGATCACCTACCGCCCTGCCTCTTTGGGCACCGGCCGGCGATGGTCTGCAGCCATGACCTGTTCGTAACTTTTACCTCTTCACACTTCCCTTCCGGTCTTCCTCTGTGCGCACCTCGCTTTCCTTGTCCGATCCTGCGTCGCTCCGCAGATTCGATCTCTTCCCTTCCCGTTCCCTTTCCATGCCTCTCTTTCCTCGCCGCATGCTCCCCCGTCTCGGTCCCTACGTTCCGCGCGCCCGCCACCTTGCCTCCCCCTCCGCTGCTTTTCCGTCCTTCACATCTCTCCTAACATCTTAGGCTCATCTAGGGTATGATGACAAGTCATATCGTGGCCTCTGCAGGCACCTGAGGCGAGGGAGCCAGTCAGTGAGCGCACTTCGTCCATCCATCCGCTCATCTCCCCTTGTCGATGGCTCCGTGTAACATAGCACCCGTTCCTACTCCCCTTTCTGCCCTTAGGGTCCTGGCTCTGACTCCCTCTTCTTCCGGCGGGTTTGCCCCGTCATAGTTCTTTCCTTCCTTCTCTCATAATCGCACATAACACTTCTTTGGCCGGGACGATATATTCGCTGCCACGCGAAGGAGCTGATCTCAGCTGTGATCCGGGGTTGGAGCCATGAGAAGAAGGGTATCAATTCCGTCGCACACGTCGTGCCGCTACTAAGTACGGTATAAGGGGCGATCAGTCCTCCGCCCACCGAGGGGGACTTGCATCTCTACTTCACCACCCACCCATCGCACACCAGCCTGCCCTTCTTTCATACCGATCGTTCGCGCTCGAGCTTCCTCTCCACGTCGCTCTCTTCCTCCCTACTCTCCTCCGCTTCCTCCCTCTCCCTCAGCGCCCTGCCGTAAATCATATCTCTCAGCTTGCTCTCCCGTACTGGATCCAGCATCGAGAACCGGATGTGCGAATCCGAGTCCGGAGATGAGGAGCCGGGGAGGGACGGGGAGGCGGAGTCGAAGAGGGCGGTGGAGGAGGCGGAGTGGGAGACGGACTGGGACGCCAGTTTGGCGAAGAGCGCCGGCTGTGCATGGGAGAGAGATGAGAAAGGACGACGACGACGGAATTATAGAGGGAGGAATGAGCGCGCAAATCCTCGCAAATGGAGGCTCGAGTCGATGCAAAGTAAGGATCTCTGGCACTCACGTTGTCTCGATACCTGAGAAAAGGGCGAGGTCGAAAGCGGAGCAGGACGACGAGGACGGAGCATGCGAATCAGAGAAAACCGGCAGGATGAGCACTAACACAGGCAGCCACGATGCCGGATCAACTGCCCCCGGCCACCTCTACGAGCGCGTCCCGGTTGACTCACATCATGTACACCTCCTTGTTGACCGACCCATGCTCCCCTCTGTTCGCGATCTGCTCAAGCCCGTCTCTCTTAAAGCAAGCCTTGAGGTAGTGGAGCAAATGGAACACGTAATCCCTCCTCGGTTTCCAGTCTGGAAACCGGTGCTCGGTGTGAAATTTGCCGGTGTGCGGGTCTACGAGCGGGTGGAGAAGCGTTCGCGGTAGGTAGAGCTCTGGCGTCGAGGTGGGGTAGTGGACGAAGCGGAGACGGAAGCGGAAGATGCCGCCCGCGTAGGGGCCGCGATGGAGAAATATGACACCATGCCAGGCTGCGCAAAGAAACAAAACGGCGACGTCGTGGGCGACAAGAAGACGGCTCGAGTTCAGCACAGACCTGTCGTCCTAGACTCTTGACCGCGTCGAATGGGGCACACCACTCACTCAAAATGTCTTGCTCGTCCGGCAAGACGTACACTCCATAGGGAGCAGTTCCAGGACTGCGAAGAGCGGCACTGGAATTCGCGGTTTGACGAAACGGATGGGGAAAGCTGTCAGCCCTCTTCGTTCGTCCTTCCGTGCCGTGCCGGTCACACGAAAAGGCAGCGGAACGATCAGATCAGCGTCTCGCTGGAGCACTGCGAAGACTCACTATTCGATCGTCAGCTGCTGCTTGAGCAGCTCTCTTTGCAGGTCGATACCGGGCATGCGTTCGCTGTGTGTGCTCAACAAGGTCGTTGGGCTGCTTACTTCTGGAGGCGACGGCGAACGAGAGGGAGCTGGAGAGAGTCCATGATCGCCGGGCAACCATACTCCTGCCGCAGCCAGAGAATCCGATCTAGCTGGACAACCATATGGCTCCCTTCTCTCTTATCAAGGCATTTCTTACACACTTAACACAACATTCGTACATGGTACGGCATGAAGAAGGGGTCTTCACGTCGGCCGTCATTTCCAGCGCGAGCGTGGTATAGGGCCAGCCGGATCATCGCGATCGACGTGAACAGCGGGATGGAAACCCATGTTCGGCGCGAGCCCACGCCGGAGGGCACTGAGTGGAACGAAGAAAGAAAGACGGAGGTTGGAACGGAGAGCGAACAGACGTAGACGCAGCTGGAGAACGTGGTATGAAGGGACGGGGGGTGCGATGCTCATGAGGCCTGGTTCGGAGTCTAGAAGTTATAAAGATAGGTCGAGAGGTTATTGGGGGCCAGAGCGGAGGAAACGAGAGAGGGCACGCCCAGGTCGACATTCATATGGAGACGATTGTGCCTGTGATCGCCGTCGCTAGAGAGAGTGGAGGCTCTCTGAGACGGAAGACTTTATTCGTCGCCTAGTCGACCCCATCAGTCGTGAGGTTAGGGCAAGTCTGCACAGCACCTTGCCATGGGTTCCTTTGTGTCCCATCATGACCAGCTCATCGCCCAATATCCACTCTGTATGGAGGACACGATTACGACGTGGCCATCTGAAACGCATTTCGGGCCCGCATTTGATTCATGCTGTCATATGATCTTGTCCTTTCCCTCTCACGCTGTCGAAATCGTACAAGGATGGGCACTCGTTGCACTACCACATACCGACACGAGATGCATACATCAACGCTCTGAATCAGCTCACAAGGCAAGGCTGTAAGTCGACGGTAGTCGGAGAAGAAATGGTCAGATCATTAGCTCGTCCATATCACAAGATCAATGATGGAACGGGTAGCTCACTAGTCCTTGATCTCCGCTTGGGCCAGCTTCCGGAACACGGGTATCGTCTGACCTTCTACGGAGCCGACGGCAGTGGCAGTCGACGTGCCAATGATGCCAATTTCGAGCGTCTTCTCCGTCATCTGCCCTTCGAATCCCTCCTTGAGCGTCAGGAGCGCCGTGTGGATGGCATCTTCAAGGGAAAGGTCATCATTATACCTGCGTCACAAGAAGAACAGAAGAGAGACCAGCGAGTTAGCACCATGAGATAGGGGAGAGTTGGAGAACGAGAAGCGGAACGATGGCGTCGGCCGACAGCTAGATATGGGTACGCACCGCTTCTCCAAGAACGTCTTGGCGTTGACCATGTTCTTTCCAATCGCGCTAGCCTTCCACGCCCAATACGAGCCGGACGGGTCGACCTGGTACAGAGACGGCCCTCGTTGCTTGTCGTATCCGGCCACAAGAAGGGACACGCCGAAAGGTCGCACACCACTGAGAGGACAAGGAGTAATATATCAGCGAACGGTGACATCATGGCTGCAGACGTTGCACGGTAATCATTTTCCGATCGAGACGTTAGCCTCAATCTGCCCGTGACGTAGCACTCACCCGCTCTGCGTCGCCTCCTGCATCACAGTCGCGATCTCCTGAACTAGCACCCTTGTGCTAGGATACTCGCCGAACGTTTTCCAGTAAGCTTGAGCGGATTTTCGAGCCTTGGCAACAAGGACGCGGAAGTCTGGGCCCATGCCACTATAAACTATGCCAATGTTGGGGCAAATGATGGACACTTTCTCGATCATGCTGTCATCTACCAAAGGGGAGGGGGACTTCTTCTCCGTCGCGATCACGATGGCGTTGGAAGCTGGTGTATGAAGGGCGAGCAGGCAATAACGTGAGCAAGCCATATCCACAACTGAGTCCTTATCATCTTCTCCTAGTGAGGAATTTGAACCCACCCTTGATACCCAAACTCGTAGTCCCTCCCGCTACCGCCGCCAAGGCATGCTCAATTTGCACGAGCTGGTGAGATCAAAAGGCGGGGAAGAAGCAACCACAAAGCGTAAGGCTCGGAAGCGGCCCTAGTTCCTCTTCTTCTGAAACATACCTTGCCTGACGGGGAAAAGGTGGTAAGAGAGAAGCTGCGAGGCGGCAAAGAACAGGAATGAGCTCAGCATTGAGAGACGAACGCAGAAGACAGTCTCGAGCTCACCTGTAGGCGCCCTCGCTCGCTCCTGCGCTCATGCTGGCAGACTGAAAGTGTATAAAAAGAGGCGAGAAGGGTGCGCGAGTTGGAGGATGTGCTGCGAAGAACACCGCGGTGGACGATGGACGATGAACGATGGACGATGGCCTCTCTTGGCTTGTCTGGCTTCTCGACGTGATCGAGCCTCGCCTTCGGCCGCGTCAGCTCGATCGCTTCCCACGATCACGTGGAATACCATTGCATGCGCACGTGTCGCTCCAAGGCAGTGATAAGGTCCGTCGTAATTGGGACTTTCTTCGGGCCGGAATGACGGCGAAGGACTTCTGCTCCCTCAGCTACACCACCACGCTCGTTCCCTAGAACCATGCCACCCCGCCAAGCTGTCGCGGCGGCAGCTGGGGCCGGACAGCAGCAGGAGGATGAAGGAGGCTTCAAAAAGATTTTCAATATCGTTACCAGAGGCTTGTGAGTGAGCGTTATGCCGTCCTAATGCGTACCCCTGCCGTATGATATTGGTCGAGGGCCGGACTGCTGATTGGACACTGTTTTCAATGGTAAACAGCATGATCTATATGGTGTCCCAAATGGTGTTTGGCCGTGAGTAGATGATCAGTCGGTTCTCGTCTGTGCATTGTCGTACTCATGCTCATCTCTGTTCAACACGTCGTCTGGTTCTTGCAGAGAGTGGCCTTGTTGCTAAGTGGATGGGGACCAGCAAATCTTCCAACCAGGCCGTCCCATCGTCTTCTCAAGTGCCTGGCAGCTCCACAGCTTCTTCGGGAAATGATGCCAATGCAGCCCAGCTGGGAGGTCCACAGACAGCGACCTGCATGTACGCCCCAGGCTCGTTGCTCGACCTCTGGGTCTTCCTCAACACCGAGGAAAACGTAGAGCACTCCACCTTCCCCTTTGAAAAGTACTCCACCTCAAGTGCCGACGTTGTCTCGAATGGAAAGGGCGGCGTCACCGCCTCGGCCACTTCGAAGGGCTTGCCTTGGGCGCGCTTCGAGGGCATCCAGTGGGGCGACTGGCAGCAGGGCGCCGAGATTGATGTCACTCTCAAGGTCACGGACGAGATTGCGAACGGTAACACGAGCGTCTGGGCAGACGTCTTTGTGACGCCTAGTCAGATGAGTCCGGCTGCAGGGCAGTCGGGTGCGGACGTGGAAGTTGTCGGTCATTCTCGAAAACGTGAGTCTTCCGTTATCCGAATGTGACGCGATGAAGACACGACGGCGGAATGCTTTGTTGATCTATACCCTTCACTACGCTTCTAGTCCTCACAAAGTTTCTTCCCAGAAAGAAGATCCGGGCAGAGAAGAACCTCTTCAACAAGGAGAAGGCGAACGAGGAGCCGGACGAGGAGATCGACTACTCTGCCGGCTACCCTCATTGGCACAACAACCTCACTTTGGCTGTCGTCTCCGACACTAGCGCCATTCTTCCTATCGGAAAACTTCCACCGCCGATCCGGCGTTGTGAGTTAATCTCGAAGGGTCATGGGGCCATCTTCCTCTCTCGATGCTCCGCGCGAGGAATATGAATGGCTGACTTTCTTGGTTCCTACAGTCGTTCAGCTGGAAAAGAATGAGAAGCGTGATCCCACCGGCGAGCACGTGTACCACTACCCGGTCGTCTTTCCTAATGACTTTTGGCAGCTCCGTGGAGACATGTATCCTGTGAGTTGGCTTGTCAGCTTTCAAGGCTGTGCTCGCTGCCCATGGTATTGACTGGACAGAATTGTTGAAATTTTCCGATTGGTGATTTCACAGGTGAATGACACGCTGAAGTAAGTCTCTTCAGTCAACTACCCATTTTTTGCTGCCGCCTTGTGAGCTCATCTTGTTTACATGTCCCACATGCATTTCCTCCATCTTCATCCGCAGAGAGCTCCCGCTTCATGTCAGCTTTGCCCCAATCTCTTTCTTCAAGTTCCAGATTTTCGCCTCGATGAACGACGCGTTCGACAAGCAGGCGGCCGGCAACGGCGGTGCCAGCGCGGGCATGGCGGGCTCTGAAATGGACATGCTGAAGGACATGTTGGCGAACACGAATGTGAGCGATAGGCGTAATTCTTTCTCTTTGGGCCTTTATTGCCTTCAGGTGGCCACAGTTGCTGACGGACCATTCCATCGCCTCATCTGGCCTGAACCTCCTTTCACAGCCATGGTTCCTCGGCCTAACCATCGTCGTCTCCATTCTCCACTCATTGTTCGAGTTCCTCGCCTTCTCTAGCGACGTGAGCCACTGGAGGAAGAAGGAGGACCTGGTGGGCGTGAGCGTGTGGACGATCGTCACCAACGTCTTTGTTCAACTCATCATCCTGCTCTGTAAGTTTGCGAGGGTTGCTCGGGGGTCGGCCGAGGTAGGGTTTGAAACTGTGCAGAGCCGCGGAACTGATGGAATTGTGTTGCGATTCTGTCTGGATGATGGGATCCACGCACAGATCTCTTGGACAACAACGATAACACGAGCTGGATGATCTTGGCCGGACAAGGCATTGGCCTGCTCATCGAAGGTGCGTAGTCTCGATGGCATCGTCGATGCGCCTGGGCTTTAGCAGTTTGATAGTTGATGAACATTTTTTCGCTCCCCACTTCATTTCTCTCCATAGCTTGGAAGATCACAAAAGCAGTTACGATCCGCGTCATCCCCACCCCAGCAGGCTCGCGGCTACCGTACTGGGTCGAGATTAAGGACAAGCACGTGCTGTCGGAGGAGGAGAAGAAGACGCAGGAGTACGACCGGCTGGCATTCAAGTACGTCTCCTGGGTGGCCGTGCCTTTGCTGGGAGCGTATTCGATCTACTCGGCGCTGTACAAAACGCATCGGTGAGTGGACGGGGAGGGGAGGGAAGGGAAGACGACGTTTGTTTCGAGAACGGAGGCTTAAGAAGACCTCGTCCGTGATTTCCTTTGCAGCGGATGGTACTCGTTTGTCATCTCCACCTTGACGAGCTATGTCTACGCTTTCGGATTCGTGTCACTCATACCTCAGCTCATCGTCAATTACAAGCTCAAGGTGCGTGAGCTGGTTGGCCAAGCAGAATTGTTGGTCATGGTCAGTCGAAGTGTCTGTTCCGCCCGCTGAGACGATCGTTCGCCGTTCGTTCGTTCGCGCAGTCCGTGGCGCACATCAACACCAAGGCCATGGTCTACAAGATCCTGGGCACTTTTGTCGACGTGAGTGATTTTCGTTCTTCCTCGCCTGCGGGTCGTCCGTCGGATTGACTAGGTATCATCGCCGTCGGTTGTTGGACGTTGGTTGGCTGGCTGTGCAGGATCTGTTTGCGTTTTGTATCAAGATGCCGACGCTGCACCGTCTGGCTTGTTTCCGAGACGACATTGTTTTCTTCATCTTCCTTTGTGAGAAGCGCAGCGTGCCTTCCCTCCACGGCTCCTCTCCGAGACGGGGCTCGATGCTGACGACGACCCCCCTCGTTCCCTCCGGTGGCGTGTCGTCCCGGCGCCACACAGACCAACGTTGGATCTACCGGATCGACAAGACGCGCGTCAACGAGTTTGGACAGGTGTCCGAGCCGGTGGAGAAGGAGAAGAAGGCGATCGAAGGCGAGGGCGAGGGGGAGAAAGGAGAGGAGAAGGAAGAATCGAAGAAGGACAAGTGAGGGGTGGCCGAGTCCGAGTCCAAGTTCGGGTTTGATTCTTTCCATTCACATTTCGTTAGAAAAGTCGTGGAAGCGGGAAAGGTTGGATTTGGGCCGCTGCCGTCTTCGTGACCAGTTCTGTGTGCCCCTTGCGATCCATCCATATATACCTACCTCATCTTGCTATCGCTCCATAGCTCTTCGTCATTGTCAGCGACCTGAGGGGGCGGGGCAGGACGGAGGCTGTGCCTTGCTGTGCCTAATTTGGGGACCTTTGTCGGCCGTCCACGATAAGGATCTGTGCGGCGAGATGAGCAGGGAAGAGGGTGGGCGAGCGAGTGTCGAAGAAGGACAGGACGGTCCCGCTGAACGGTGTGGAGTGGATTTCGTCGGCGTCGACGCTCGACTCTGACGCTCGCTGCTAAGACGTGGCGGTCGACGGCAAAGGGGGAGGGGGACGCCGGCTGGGTTGCCGATGATCGCGGAAGCGATTTCATTTCATTTTCATCTTCCCCTTCTGTCCTCTACTTCACTTACTCCACTCCCTGAGCCACCGAGAAGGGCCTTCGTTGTCGTTGGCCATCAGCGCCACTTGCACTTACTTGACTTGACTGAGTGTCCACGGGCAGCTCTGGCCGGTGTATGGTCGCCGTGTTCAACAGCCGGCGGGCGTACGAGCGCGGTTGCGCCGGCCCGGACGATCCGGGGTCGTACGAGGGGAAGAGAAGCAAGGGGAGAAGGAGAGGAGAAGAAGATAGCAAGTTCGTTGTTACATCACTTCATCAAACTCATCCCCATCGCCGTCCCACTCCCTTCCCACCTTGCTCCCTTCACCCCAAAGCAAAAGATCATGTTGGCGCCCGCCTTCCTTCTCGTCGCCTCCCTCTCCCTCTCCATCCCCCCCGTCACCGCACAGGCGCCCACAACCACCATTCCCCTCATCTCCGGCGACGGCCCCCGTCCCCCCACCGTCACCGCCTCCGCCCACGCCGGCACCTGGACCCCCGTCGCCCCCGCCTCCGGCCCCGGTGCCGGCCTTCCCCCGCCGAGCATGGCCGGCATGGGCAGGCAGGCTTATATCAACAGCGCTAATGAGTGAGTGCCGTGTCGGACGAGGCAGCGAGTCGTTGGTGTGTGTGGAAGGGGGAAAGGAACGGCCAGAACAAAAGAACCGCCGACGAGCCGGGCGGCTAGGTGCTCATGGCTCACTCGCTGTCCTTCGTCCTTCGTGCCCCTCCCAGCTTCTGCCTCTTTATGCCTCCCGACCCGACGAAAGAAAACCTCGTGGACGCCGAGGCGGACGCGGTGGCCTACTGCGTCCACCCCTTCAATGATACCCGTCCTATGCCTGACGGGTTCATTAAGACCGCACACTTTAGGAGGACGTCCAACTATGGTGCGTCCACGTCGAGAGGCCCGGACGCTTCGAACAAGGGCCGAGCGTACTGACCCCGCCGCCCGTTTCCCGCCTCCAGTCCAGGTCTCCGGCACGTTCGACTGGACGAAGATGAACTTCAATCCGAGCGATTGCGGCGGCGAGTATGGTGAGCCCTTCCTTTCCTTTCCTTTTCCCCTTCCACGTCTTTCTTCTTCATCGTGCCCCTTCCTCGCTTCTTCCTCATCTCTTTCCTTCCTTCGTCGTCCTCTTCTTCTCGTGCTCAAGACTCTCACGGTGCCCAGAACGTCGGAAACCCGGTGGGAGCGGCGGTCACCCAGGGTACCAACTTTACCCAATTCATCGGAGGTTGCGGTGAGTGAGAGGAGCGTCAAGGGCGGCCGTCCATTCTCTTTGTCTTTGCTCAATGTCGCTTGCGCTTCATTCTCTTTGTCTTTCCTCAATGTCGCTTGCCCTTCCAAGACATTCCCGGCGACGGCACCTTCTGCCTCAGGACCTGCACTGGCGGTCAGAGCCTGCCTTACTGTGAGTCGTCAACAATCCTTTTTTGGCGCTTCTCCGGTTCGGCTTGGCTTTGTCTTGGTTCGACCGGTGCTGACGCGCTGGCCTCACGTTTCCGTTCGGTTTCATCCCAACGATCGTAGGCAACAATCGCTTCGACCTCATGGGCTGCCTCTGGGTGCAGCCTGGTGACTGTGAGTGTACACTTTCGTCGCCGCATAGCCATCTTGGACCAATGCACGCCGTCCTGAGAGCGTCCTATTTCTCATCGTCTCTCGCCTTCAAGACGACACGCCCGGTTTCACCAACTGCGACGCTGATCAGGGCCTCCCCGTGGGCGTGTACAACTCTGTGAGCTTGCTTGCCTTTCTTTGACCTTTTTTTTTTCATACGATGAGACGACTGACCATCACCGTCGTTCTGTCCGTCCGTCCTCACTTTACGCCCACCGGTCGTCAGAGCTACACTTTCACCCAAGGCATGACCCCCACACCTCTCCCCGTCGCTCCTCCCGCGAGCAGCAACTGCCAGACGGTTTCGTCTCCCACTCCGTGAGTCGTCTGCTCCCAAGAGCATGCGGACAATAGCATTGCAATCGCTCCTCTTACCCTCGTACCGCTTTCTCCTCCCAGCTCCGGCGTGACCTACCCCTGGGCCCAACTGGCCGTCACGAGCCCCGCCTCGAGTGGCTCAGCGAGCGGGCCCAAAGCCTCATCGCACGACAAGAACGCCGCCGCGTCCTCGGAGATGCCTCGCGCCAGCTCCAACGTCGCCGTCGCCCTCCTTGTTGTCCTCATCGGCATCACTATCGGCGGTGGTATGGCCGTCGGTGGCGCTTAGAAGGCCGTCGCTGAATCGCTGAACAGTTGACCTTTGTGCCAGCCAGCTGGTCGTTGTTGTGAAGGGCTTAAGAGCGTGAAGAGGAGCTAGCGTCCAGAGAAGCGGAAGCGGGCGGAAGCAGTGGCGGTGGCGGTGGCCGGGGCGGGGCAGTGATGGAGTTTGCAGTGTCTACGTGCGTGGGATTGGACAATCGGATTAAGTACCTCTTTGGATCGGCCATCCGTCTCCTCCTTCTTTCGTTTTTATTCTTGTTTTTGTTATTTTTTTGTTCGGTCTAACGATCCGCCTCTCAGATGCGTGGATGTGTGGCACGGTCCTCCTTTCGTTTGTTCTTGAATCTCGATGTAAGGTAGAAATGAGGTATGCATGGCATGGTCTGCGTAGCACATCAAAAGTCGGTCCCGTCGCACTCCTCTCGCTTCCCCCTCGATTTTACGATTTTGCCCGGGCCGGGGGTGGGGGGGTCGCCGACAAGATAAAGCGCGACGCGGTCGACGGACATCTTTTTATTTTTATTTTTATTTTTTTTTCACGGCGAGCGAAAGGGCACCGCCGCACGAATTCGAATCAGGCGAAGATGGATGTCATTATTAGAAGCCGGCCTCTTCCATCGTGGCGATGATAGCCTGCTCGTCCTCTGCCGTCATGTCTCCGAACAACTCCTCGTCGTCGTCGTCCAAAGGCCCACGGATCCGCACGCTCTCTCCCCGACCTCTGCCGCCGCCCCTCCCGCCCGCTCCTTTCCCGCGCCCGTTGTGAAACCTGCCGCGACCGCTGGGTTGTGGCTGTCGGCGGCGCTCAAAAGGCGGAAGGGGGAGTGGTGCACACGGCGCTCCCTCGATCGTCTGAACCCACTGGAGGACGCGAGCGTCTACTCGCACCTTTCTGGATCGGCCATTCCGAAGGCAGCAAGAAGAAAAGAGTGGATGAGGAAAGACGGCACGGCACGTCAATGACCGTAAAGATCAGGCCACAAAGTCTACTCACTCGGCCCGAAAATTGAGCACTTGAAGGCCGGCCAGCGACGTGGCTCTGCTCAAGGCGACGTAGGCTTGACCTGGAGTGTGGTAGAAAGTACCGGAACAAGCGGTTCATGAAGCGAGCCGTCGTCGAATGCGTCAAAGGCCACGCACGTCTACCACCTACCAGGTGCGAACGTCCGTCCAAGATCAATTTTCACCCGGTCGAGCGTCTGTCCCTGAGACTTGTGAATGCTAGAACGCGGATGGGCAGTTAGAATCGGAATTCACACCAAATACTTCTTCCGAGATTTCCATCAAACTCACCTCAGCGCCCATCCATGCAGAAGAGGCACCTACAGACCCCCGCAAACATCGTAAAAGCTTATTTCAATAACCGGTGCGTGGGGCTTGAGGACAAGGAAAAATAGGGATCCAACCTGTTTCCGCACCACCTCGACATTGCCCACCGCATCCTGCACCTCGAATGACATCTCCGGAATGATGAGCGTTTGACCCGACGAGAACTGCACCACCGGCCATGGGATGTCGGGGATCGCATCGAACTCGCTTCCCATGCCCGTTCTGCCCGAGCCTATGTTCACTTTCTTGGCGTTTCTGGAAGAGGACATGGGCGGCGATGCAGAGTTTGTTTGTGTCCCAAGATAGGCCAATTTCTTCGGCAACGCAGCGTCGTTGACTAGTCTTCCGGCGCTGGAAGCCTCCTCCATTCGTCGAGCATCGATCCGCTGTCGTTCCGCTTGGATCATCGCCAGCGCGCCGTCGACTTTCCTTTCGTCAGCCGGGCGCGCAATACCGACGTGTTGCAACGTCGCCTCTTCTGCCGACGCCTCTCCTCCGTCTGATAATTTCGTCATGCTCGTCTCCTGAGACTTTTGCTGCTGAGCAGATTCGACGTGCATTAGCCTCCGAAACCCGATGACCCTGCCTGTGCTGCCGTTGACCAACCCGTCTTGCGCGAGATTCTTGATTAGCATCACTGTCGCGCCAACCTTGAGATCGAGCTTTTGCGGCGCCATCACGTTGTGCTCGAGCTTCCTCCTAACGTATCCTTCCTTCTTGGATGGCTCCCAGTTGCCCGGGAACTCGACCCAAGGGGGGGCAAGGTCTCTGGAGAAGAAGGTACGTGTCGATCCCGGTAGAACGACCAGTCTCTTCTGGTTGACCCTGCCGACTTCCTCTCGTGTCGGGTACCTGTTTCACCGAGCCAAAAGGAGGTTGAGTACCAGTGCGAGCGGACGTGGAAAGCTGCGAGCTCACAGTTCTGTGACATCCCCCGCGGCCGACGACGGAATCTCCCTCTCCAAAGTCCGGAACACTTCAACCGTTTCTTGGGTCATTTTGGCGAACCGGACTTGATTAAGAAGTTTTACGAAGGCTAGAGCGGGAACACGTGGAGCACTGAGAGGGGGGATCGTATGCGCTTGCTAATCAAAGGAACACCCGTTACCCACTTTCATCTTTCTGCCTCCATACCTTCTTGAGCACATGTATCTCTTGAACGCATCTTCTCCATCCGTGAGCATCAAATACGAAGCGGGTGGGGTGATAACGATCTCGCTCGTCCATAAAGGCTCGCTTGCCCTCCCAAGCCCTTACTCCGTCTGTTTTCTTCAGTCGTTGTTCTTCAAGAGTAAGTCGAACAGAGTCGCCATCGCTGATCACAGGTGGGAGCTGGAAGAAGTCGCCTAATGGAAGAACAACCTTTAAGGATCGAGTGAAGATCTCGAAACCTTGACGAAGGAGCGTCCCTTTCAAGCTATGATGCACCATAAGACTCACCGCACAGCACGAGCTGAATTCCTCCGAAAGGAGTAAAGTTCTCTGGGGGGATTTCATCCACGTCCTGCAAATGCCCCAAATTGTCCATGGCGCGCACGTAACCGCCGATATGGTCCAATTTATCGAAGACAATGGCGTCAAGCATGGAAACTGGAGGATGAACGGCCGGTACGGTGAGCAGGCCAGATATTGAGCACGAGATGAATCGGAGACGATCAGACACACACTCTCGTCCACGACCAGCACCTTCGTGCCGAGCCAACGTTGTCGAACCCCCTTGTGAGGAGTGAAGTAAACTTGGCGGCGGAGTTCAAGAACGGGAGTTCTGCCGAGCCCAATACCTGTAACGCATACAGATCAGTGCGAGTTCGACAGCATGCGAAAGCGAGGCCTCGTGATTTTCAAGGCTCACCCGCCCAAGAGTGCAAAGTTGTGCCGCCAATGTTCACTGCAGCGATGCCCGTCGTAGCGGTTCTATCAAGGATGCAGTCCGACAAAATCTGAGCGTCGACGTCTCTACCGCGTAAAGTTAAACGGGGCTCACACCGCTACGGCCTCTTTGCCATACTTGTCCCAGAGGTCAGCTATAATCCGTCGAAGAAGGACTGACTTGCCCGTCCCTACAAAATGCATGCGAGATGGTAAGAACGCCATGACGTCGCCTCGCCGAGTACCTGTGCACACAAGGACGAGGGCAAATCGATAGAGAAATGGATCGTACGCTCACCCGCAGATCCCGTGAAGAAGATGGACTTTCCCTCGTCTACAATCTTGCGTCTCAGCCGCTCCTGCTCATCCGACAGCTGGATCTGCACTCCATGCTCATTCAGAGTTCGTGACTCTGCCGGCAAGCCTGGTGGAGATACGGTTGAAGGTGAAGCGAACGTGGTTTCGATTAGAGATCCAATCCCGAGATCTTGCAGCTGCGCGGCGTCGTCTAGGTCCTCCGTCACCGCCATGGGTGAGCTGGATTCGTTCATGTCGACGAAGCAGCGCTGGCCCATCGAAGCTTGCGATGGTGACGATGACGACTCCATCCGATCGGAGTATTGTGTTGCGCTGAAAGAAGGTTCATGCCGGAAGAGACCTGATCCGTGGCCTTCAGGCGGGATCTTACCGGACGTCGTCGGCTCAGGAACGGGACGGGGTTCCTGTATGTGGAATGCGTGTGGTGACGACAACTGATGCTGGGAGTACCGGCCAGTCTTTTTGCCTTTGCTCGTGGGCGACGAAAGGCATCTTAGGCTCGAAGACCCGGGTCGTCCGCCAACACGATCGGAAGGTGAGGGAGGTGGCGAAGAACTTAGCCTTGTCGGAGAGCCCGGCGAGCGGGACTCTGCGGATCGGGCGGTGCGAGGAGGCGAAGAGAAGGATGACAGCGGCAACGAACTGAGAGCGACCGACTTTGAGCTGCCAGTGGTGACGATGGGAGGGCCGCCTCGAGCGGGCTTGGCATTGACACTCCGGTCGTAGTCCTTTGGCTGGAATACAATATCAGGATTCACTCGTGAGCGTCGGCACGACAGGCCGCACGAATCTTCGCACGTGGCGGCCGGATAGCGCACCATCGTTCAAGGACAAAGGCTCTCCGCAGCCGTACTGGGCTGACCGCTTGCTCTCTTTGCTCCGAAAGAGCGATACGGGAACCGCGCGAGCTCATTCAAGCAGACGGCGAAGTCTCATGATCGCATCCACGCTTGCAGACAACAACAGGGGCGGATCTGATCTGATCGAGCTGCGGCATCGTCGATGCAATGCAACGCGACGCGGCCGATGCCACTTGCTTTGCTTTCTTTCTTCCTTCGCCGTCCGACTTGGTCGTCAATACGACCACTGGCTTACCTCTCCCTTCTCAGCCTTTTACAAGCGTCGCTCTCCTCTCTGGCTTACCATCGCTGACCTCTCATTATGGCCGGTAGACCACGGCGTAACCCGCGCGGCTCGTCCTCGCTGGGCGCCTCGCCTGCGCCAGCTTACCCACAGCCAGGAGCCCTGAATGCCTATCCCGGCCTCGTTCAGCCTGTCGCCCCGGCACCACAGCCACTGGGGAGCACCTCGGCACCTATACCGCCTTTCACTCCGCTTTCGCGCGCGCAGGCAAAGTGCACCACCTATCCTTCGCGGCTACGCGCCGGTACGACCGCGCTTGTCCAGCCGCTTCCCCCCGACCAGCGCGGCGAACCGGGTTTCGCGGATGGCGCGACACCGGGTGGTCGACCACGGAGAGGGGATACGAGACGTAGAGCGGCGGCGGGCATTGTCAACTATGGGGAGGGGAATTCGGACGACGACTGGCTGTTCGAGAGCAGCGACGATGGGGGTACCGGTCGGGGAGGCAAGGGCACGCCGAACGTGGACGAGACTCCGGCGCCGGAGGAGGAGGAGGAACGATGCTATCTTGGCCTACCTGCGCCTGGAAATCAGGTGTTCCTAAAGGAGGCTCAGAAGACAAGACACGTGTATTTGTGAGTAGAGCCTTGGATTGCGTTCCATCGTCTTTTCTGCTCTTCTCTTGACTCGTCTTACGCATTTCCTCATGCGGAGCAGCCCCGATTACGACCTCACCCGGTACGCGGGAAATCGAGAGGTCCTCGTTCCCATTCGCATAGAGTTCAACACGGACTCGCTTCGCATACGAGACGTCTTCATGTGGAACGTCAACGGTGAGCCCGCTATTCCCCCCCGCGATGTAGCGTGTACAGCAGCGTACTGACGGATCTTTCGACTTGATCTAGAAAAACTCATATCTCCATCGGCCTTTGCGCGAATCTTCTGCGCCGACCTGGACATCCCGCAGACGCCGTACGCGGAGCAGATCGAAGCATCCATCCGGGATCAGCTGCAACGGTATTCCAGCGTAGCGGAGATGCAACTGACCACGGCGGGCGGCGCGAGGGAGGATGAGGGGTGGGACCACGGGCTACAGCGGACTTGGGAGGAGATCTGGGCGGACGAAGAGTGGAAGACGAAGGTGGGCCAGAGCGGAAATCAGGCTTTGGATGTTGAGAGGGTGGATGTGAGGATCGAAGAGGCCAATGGCGGCCACGAGGAGGATGATTTGAGAGTCTACGTCGACGTGAGTTGTGCTTCCTCGACGCGTCTTCGCTGCTGCGTGTCGTCATCGTTCCTTTCCCGTCTTTCGCGCGCCCCTCTCATGTGCTGTCTCGACCGACCCATTCGCGACAGCTCGATCTTCAAATCCAAAACTACCATCTTAGGGACCGTATCGAATGGGACTTGACGTCCCCACTCACACCCGAGGCGTTCGCAGCCCTGCTCTGCCGAGACCTCGGTCTTTCAGGCGAGTCGCTACCCTTGATCGCACACGCCCTGCACGACGAGCTCCTGCGACACAAGCGCACGGCGCTCGAAATCGGTGTCCTCGGACAAGACGGCACGGGAGCTTCCGCCGGAACAGGGTGGGGAGGGCAGGAAGGAAAAGGAGCGGAGAGGCTCCGGGGCGTGTGGAGGGAGTGGACGAGGCAGACGGAGTTTGGTCCGAGCCTCGAGGTTCTCAGCGAGGAGGAGCTGATCAAACGCGAGAGGGACAGAGATCGTGACGGCCGGTGAGTACCCCGCCTTTTTCGCGCTCGGTGATTTTTAATCGGACAGAGTCACTCACGCGCCCGCTTCCCCTCCCTTTGCTGCGCAGCCGCAACCGCCGTGCGCAACGTTTGCGATGATCTCTGTAGTACCCATACCATGTTCCTGCCATTTTTTTTTGAATGAAGCGATTCGGTACTTGCCCATCGTCTGTAAGTTACTGTAGGTGGGGGATTGGTATTCTATGGGCAATAGAGTACAAGCACGTGTAATGAATGTCTGCCGAGTATATCCTCTCTCATGGTGCAAAGCGAAGGGGGGGCCTTCTGATCAATCGTAGACTGAGAAGTGATGTGGCAAGTCAGGTAACGCTCCAACACGCTCCGGACACGCTGGCAGCAACATGAGCATAGCGATTTGAACACTTACCGTGAATAATGCCAAACCAGAACGTCCACCATAGAACGAAGCTGAACAGGTTGTCCTGAAGTCCCTCGGTCATGAGCTTGAAGATTGTCACGGGGAGAGAAGAGGACAGTCCCGACGAGGAGGGGATGTACCGGCTCGGACGGCCCTTGCAATTGACGAGGAGGATGGCGAGGGTGGAGAGAAAGGAGGAGACAAGATAGAAATAAAAGCCCTTCAAGTTTGTAAGCCCCAAAATGCCCGCTACCGAGCCGGAAACGGAGGCGACGGTGGATCGGACGCTGAGGAGGACGGACGGAGAAGAGCACACGAGGCGAGGAGGTGAGCTGATGTTCGTTTCGCCAGCACCAGCCAGCAAGCAGCCGGTGCGGTGAGGATCCGTGTCGCACTCACTAGTACGTCTGCTTCGCGTTGTGTAGTACGTTCTCGGCGTAGTACGTTTGCTCCTGCCCTGTGGGCTGCTCTGACGGTTGCGCCGACATTCCGGGCTGCCCAGGCGGCTCGACGGTTTTGAGGTTGGTGATCGTCCCACCGCAAGAAGACGTCGGGTGGGGAGGCAAGCGTGATGATCGGCACCGCAGCCGACGCCGCAGCTCTAAATAGTTGCCGGCGCCCGTTCAGCTCTCCTTCGATCTTCCTTTCATCCAATGCTCTGCTAAGCGCCCACGACGACCACGTTTGTCGTGAGGAGGCGCTTTTTCGTGAAGGAGAAGGCGAAACCAAAGAGTGCTAGACACCAGCTTACAATCTTTTGCCAAGGAACGGGCCCCGGTTGTAGGAGGTCCTAGCACCTTTGCCGCCCATCTCGCCAACCAATGCAACGGTCGCTGATCGCCCTCGCCCGGCAGCGCTTCTCTTGCTACGCTACTCTCAACGGAAGACATGGCGCCAGGGTCTATGAAACATGGTGTGTGCGCCTTGTGCCTTGCATATCCGATGTCGCACCGAGCGCGCACCAGGCCGAGGACTGAATACGACGGCGCTGTTTTAATCACAGGGCCGATGTGAAAGAGCACACTCGGGGATATAAAGGTTGCAGAGCCAGGGGGTTTATATCAACGGAGGAGGCGGAGAAGTACATTCGTCTTAATTTACTGGGTGCGCCAGGTGAGCATTCCGTTGCGCATGTCCGATCCTCGAAGCGAGAAACTCACCAACCCGGCTTCGCCACTTCGGTTCAAAATGTGCATGTTTTTCCCTAGATCCAGATCAACCATCGACGCTTGCCGCATTTCTGGCCCCCAAGTCCAAGGGGGGATTGATATGGAAGGGAAAGGCTGCCGCTAAATTATCGCCTCCAAATATCAGCCTTTCCAAGGAGCAGGAGGCGGTGCGACAAAAGGTTGTTCAGGACGGCAGGAGCATCTTCTTCACGGGATGTGCCGGTAAGTTCATTCACCTTTCATTCAGAACATCTTCGTGCTTACCCATAGCAGCGTCTCCGTTTCTCCTCCTCTTTTTTTGTCAGGCGCGGGAAAATCGGTCTTGCTCCGCAAGATCATCGAGGATCTACGTCGCATTCACGGCAAAGCGGCCGTGGCCGTTACTGCCACCACGGGAATCGCCGCAAATATGATCGGAGGTGGAACGCTTCATACCTGGGCTGGTTCGTCTCTATCCCCGTCAGTGAGGAAGCGAGGGCTGTCGAGAGCTCACGAATCCGTACTGCTACGTCTGCGTTCATGCTCGAAGGTATTGGCATTGGAAAGGGATCCAAAGAGGAGCTTGAGGTTTTGCTGAAAAAGAAGAGACGGATAAAGAAGTGGAGGGAAGTTCGAGTGCTGATCATCGATGAAGGTAAGGGCAGGCTTCAATTTTTGCAGTGGTTGTAACAAGGTGCATGGCTGACGTTGGGCTTTGCTGGCGCGTGCTTCTGCTCTCTAGTCTCCATGCTGGACGCCGTCCTGTTCGACAAGTTGGAATACCTTGCCCGCAAACTTCGCGGGGACCCTCGGCCCTTCGGTGGCATTCAACTCATCCTATCAGGCGACTTCTACCAGCTCCCTCCGGTTTTGAGGACGAACGAGGAGCCCTTACTGAGCTACGAAGAGCTCATAGAGGGATACATGCTTGAGTCCATGGGTCTTGCGCCCGAAGATCAGGCGGCGGGATATCGTTCGCGCTTTGTGTTCGACGCCAAGACTTGGACGGATTGCGTACAGGATGTGCTAATGCTCCAGACGGTCTTCCGTCAGGAGGACCCGGGTGAGCCTTAACCTAGGCGTGACTCTCTTTCATCCGTGACTAACTCGCACGTTCTGTTGTCCTTCCCTCGGCCAGAGTTTGTCAAGATGTTGAATGAGGTTCGTCATGGAAAGCTCACTCCAAAGACGATAAGCGTTTTTGAGTCACTGTCTCGAAACGTGGAATACGACGACGACATCCCGGCAGTGGAACTGTACGTGTTCTGACCTTCTAGGCCGAGCTCTGAATGCTGCGTTAGCGGGGCGCGTACGTGGGCGTTGACGCGTCTACTTGTCGCTCAGCTATCCATTGCGTGCTCAGGTCTCTGCCGCCAACAGGGCGAGGTTGGCCTCTCTACCGTCACCGCCTCATATCTACCCGGCGGTTGATTACAGCCAGCGCTATCCCTTCCACCGCGAAAAGTCGGAGAAACGGCGACAAGAGTACCTGAGGAACGCCAGACGGTACCTGGAACTCTGCACACTCGCCCAAACCTCTCTCGAGCTCAAGTTGGGAGCCAGCGTCATGCTCATACAGAATATGGAACTGGAACGGCTCGTCAACGGGAGTCTGGGGATCGTGGTCGGTTTTTGGGACTTTGAGACGGAACGAGTGGTGGAGGGCCGGGTGAACGAGGACATCTTGAGAGTCGCTAGGGTTGCTTGGCCGGTGGGAAAGCAAGAGACGAGCGGAGGAGCCGAGGTGGAGAAGGCCGAGGCGACATGGCCCATCGTTCGATTTACGACTGGTCAGATGCTCATCATCCCGCCAGTCACGTTCGAGGTGCAGGACGCGAAGGGTAAAACACAGGCGAAGAGAACGCAGGTGGGTTAGATTGCGGAGCTTTCACAGGAAAGGAAGGTGCTGAAGGGTGCGTGGATTCTGTGCACCTTTTCCAGATTCCATTGATCTTGGCCTGGTCTATCAGCATTCATAAGGTAAGACTGTCGTTGATTGTTGAGCCTGTGCGGCTCAGTTCAGATTTTTCTGACCGTCTCCTTTCGCATGAACAGAGCCAAGGGCAGACATTGGACAGAGTGAAGATCGACCTTGGAAAGGCATTCGCGACGGGTGCGTGAACCGACGCGTTTGTTTGAAACGCCCTGGCTTCCCGTGTCGTATTCACCGCCAAATTTCTTTCTGTACAGGTCAAGCGTACGTTGCTCTCAGCAGGGCAACGTCTTTGCAGGGTCTACAAGTTGACAACTTTGATCCTAGGTGAGCACGAAATCATTGTTCGGCATCACCGCCACTCTCATCGCCTCATTCGCTAAATATGTATCACTTGCGGACTTATCCTCATGCGCACAGCAAAGTGACTGTGGATCCGCGAGTCGTGGAATGGTCTGAACAGCTTCAGACCGTGGACATCATTTCTTCCCGAGAAAATGAAGGCATAGATACGTCATCACATACATCCTAGCGGTACAGCATGCTTAATTGCAAGGTACATCTTGTATTTTCCTTCCGGACTTTTAGTTCTATTAAGTTGCATCACTAGGATTACCGAGGTCGAGAGAATGGCTGGGTGACATCGACGAGAGACGCGCACGTCCTGACATCTCCATATTCACTCAAATCTCACCCAGAACGTGCCAAAAAAAAGGGGCTAATGTCAATGCTACAAAGTTCTTCACCACGTCAGTTTGCCATCCCCACCCTTCTCGCGATCCTTCTTAAACGCCTCCACCCAATCCTTCTCCGCTTCTCCCTTGGGAACAATGACGATACTAAGACACCCGTCCTTGATGACCATGCCATCCCTCTGGTTTGGATCCGCACCGCCCAGATCGGCGGCCTTGTCCATCAGCTCGCGCAGCGTGAGCTTCTTCCCCGCCTTGAAGATCTTCTTGCCCTTTGTCGTTGCGTAAAGTACCAAATTGGAGCTTACGTACTCTCCCTTGGCATCCCAGGGCAAGCTACCCCTCGACTCTGGTGGGAACATGACGTCGAGTTGATCGCCGAGTCTCGTGTCTTCGTGGAACTCGCTTACAAAGTCGGACTGAGAGTGTTGTGGATAGAGGAGGAAGACCGGGAAGGCCACCGGCGTTCGGATCGGATCCGGAGCGGTCCATGTTGGAGGCTCTGGTAGTGATGTTGAGTTAAGGTGTGCGGGGACGAGAGGCAGAGAGGCTGAGGAGGAGGGCGGGAGGGAGGCTGGGTCGAAGACCGGCGGATGAGGGTTGTCCGGCGGCCGAGGCGAGTTTTCGACGATTAGGCCACGAGCCTGAAAGAGGTGCATTGTCAAGATTTCGATTGATAAGGTGCACGAGAAAATGGGGCACACTCCTGCTTCTCGACGTGAACACAACTCACGAGGAAAGCCTGGCTTAGAGCCTTTTTTGTCTCTCGATCTCGTCGTTCGCGCTCCGTCTTCTCCGCATCACCCCGCCACTTCCCCTCCCTTCGCTCCCTCGCCTTCTGCTGCACGACCTTCATCGGACCGTTGCCGGGGTCATTTTTTAATGCTCGCCCGCAGCAGTCTAAAGCCTCGTCAACTTTGTCCAAGAGGAGTAGAGCTCGTGCGGAACGGTAAAATGCTTTTTGAGAGGACGGGTTGAGCAGGAGCGCCGCTTTACAATCGGCCAGGACCCGTCCGTAATTTTCTGCTATAGACAATCGTTGAATAAGAAGACAGCATGAGCGAGCTCACCGTCCGGCATAATGCTCATCGTTGCCAGTAGTACATCAAGGAACCAGCGCACTTAGCTCTAGGTTGCACGCCGCCCTGTTGTTCAGGATTGACTCCTTTAACACCTTGTCCTCCGGTTTCGCGTCCAGTGCCTGCGTGAAGAAGTCGGCGGCCTCCCGATATCGCTTGCCCATGAAGTAGTCGTTGCCCTGAGACTTAAAATTGGCTGCAACCTCTGAAGGACAGTAGGCGCACGGGGAGCGGAGAGTGGGAAAACTCAGTACGGTGTGCGGTCCTTGGACAACACCTCAGACGTCCTATGGCTCACGGAGCCAGCACCACTAACCGTCAGGCGTTCCATCATGAGCCAAGGTCTGCAAAGCGCTCAGTGCCTCGTTCTTCTCAACCTCGTTAGGAAGAGACCTCATAAAGAGCGGCACGTCGTCGAACTCGGACAACGTCTCCTCAAACGTCTTCCTGGGAGCGGGACCCTGCACCCGCTTGGGGGCGTCCTCCCATGATGTGATGACTGCCATGTCGATACCGGGGCAGGTGGGGCTTGGACAAGACGAAGACCGGGTCGAGTCCCGAAGACCTAGAAACAAAATGTGATCGGACAAGTGGGCGGAGATGGGCGGCGAGAAGCGGCAAACGTCCGTCACGAGGTGGACGCGCAGCGCGTCACGACGGTCATCTACGCCGTCGGAGCGCGACGAGTCGGATCTCGAAACCACCTGGCAAACTCGTCGACCGTCACCTGCAGACGTCCCTACCTGTGTCGTCAAGCCATGTCCGCGAGTCGCCAGTCTATGCGCTCCAGACCGTCCAGCTCCTCGTTTAAGGGAAAGGCGAGGGAGACGCCGGAGGACGAGCGCTTGGTTGCGCATGCGCAAAGGGCGCCGACGACGAGGAAGGTGTCCAAGAGGGCATTGCTGCAGCGCTGGAGGCAGTCGATCGGTATGTGTGCCCCTGGTTGGTTTTGTAAAGGACACGTATATGTGCCCATGCTTACTACCGTTGATGATGTTGCTCTTCTTCCAGGGCGACCAGAGGTTGCAGAGGCAGACCTGTTGCGCGACATAATTTTCATCTTGCAAGGCATCAACGGCCGCTACATTCGATTCGACGACCGACGTACAGTGCGGGTGCCCGCGGCGAATGTAGCAGATGGGCCTGCTATTGACGAAGGGTTGGGCCGGCTGATTTTCGTAGAGGAGGACGAGGTAAGGGTCGAACGGCTTTCTGCTCTGTTTGCTTTGGTCCATTGCTCGGATGCCGTATTTATCCTTGCTTTCCTACACCTCAGTGTTGTATTCCTCGTCCGAGACGAGACCTAATACATCGACTGGCGGAGCTTGGCTGGCTGTATCGAAAAGTAGAGACGTTCTCCAAGCATAAGGCGAAGGAGCAGACGGGAATGATTGAGCAGGTACGTTCGTCCGTTTATACGTCTCTTAAATACGCTTTCCTTGGAACGGTAATTCAAGTGAATTTTTTCTACCATCGCTACTGTCTATAGAGTCTTTGTCATTTCCTCACCAACGAGCTCACCGACTACTATCGTCTCATCGCCATTCTCGAATCACAAATGGCCCGCGTGAGCGCCGTTAGCAACCAACAGATCGACCCAAAAGGAAGCGAGCGCGACGAACAAGACCGTGCAGGGACGCCTTCAGCGGGGCTCAACACGGTGCAGGAGTTGGATTTTGACTCGAGAACGGGTTTGACGCTGAAGAGGTTGGTAGTATGGACAGAGGAGTGCAGGTTGAGGATGAGGATGATGAGTGCACTTGCCGAGGGTTGTGCGGGTGAGTTGATCTCTGTGTACCAACACTCGACCTATGTGAGCGTGTCAAATGTGTTTCTCTGCTCGGCTGCTGACCAAGGGTCTTGTCATCGGTAGACTCACACGGGGGCGCCCTAGTTTCCTTGATACACTCTTACACGGACCACGGCGACCCGTTCATTCGTCGTTTTACGGATCAACTGCTAGAGGAGGTGTCCAAGCCTTTCTTCCACTCCCTGTCCCAATGGATCTACGAGGGCGAATTGCACGACCCGTTCAAGGAGTTTTTTGTCCAGGTCAATCCCGAGCTCGCGGACCAGCTTTCCTCGCGTCCTTTCGTGGGGCCGGCTGTGGCTGGTCCCGGGCACGGAGGCGGAGACGACGACGCGCTCGGATTTGAGGCGTGGAACAACAAGGAGGATGAGGACGCAGCCTTACTTTGGCAGAGCAAGTACCAATTCAACAAAGACATGCTACCGGCGTTCGTGGGAGAGGAATTCGGACGAAAGGTAAACGGCCTTGACGTTATCTCAACGGACGAAAGACTTTGTTTGAACCGTTCTTTTTTCCTTCGCGTGTTGTGTCTCACTCAGATCTTTTCCACCGGAAAGAGCTTGAACTTCATTCGATATAGCTGCGGGGATAGCGACTGGGTGGCTACGCGGACGACGTTGGATAGCGCTGGCAAAGGTGAGTGCTTGCCGGGTCGGCAGTCGCGTTCGAGGGATTCACATGCTAAGGCATCCCGAGTATTTCCTCGCTGCAGTCCTGAAGTACAGCGACATAGCCGGTTTGGAACGAACGATTGACGCGGCCTATTCGATCGCCAGCCAGCGGTTGCTCGACATTTTCCTTGACAAATTCAAACTCCTGGACCATTTGCGCGCGCTCAAGCAGTATTTCATGCTGGGAATGGGCGATTTCGTCGATATCCTAATGTCCTCGCTAGCGTGAGTCTGTCAGTCGTTTGGTTTGGCGGTCAGTGCTTCTGGCATATGCACACACGCGCTTACGATTGCTCTCTTTCTCTCTCTGACCTCCTTCTTTTAGACCAAGCCTGTCTCGGCCCGCCAATTCGCTTTACCGGCATAACCTGACGGCCACTCTCACCGAGGCGATCCGAGGCTCCAACGCACAGCATGACAGCCCGGACGTGTTGCGCCGTTTGGACGCACGTATGCTCGAGTACCAGCAAGGCGAAATTGGCTGGGGGGTTTTCACGCTCGAGTACAAGGTGGATTCTCCGATCAATACCATCCTAGATGAGGATAACATGGCCGACTACCAGAAGATGTTCACGCATCTTTGGAGGCTCAAACGCGTTGAAATTGCCCTTGGAGAGGCTTGGAAAAGGGCCATCAATGGCGTGAGGAATGCGATTCAAGTCGTTGCTCGTGAGTTCGCCTGCAGTTGACGTACTCCTCCAGCAGCGTCAATGGCTGTGGTGAGATCTCCATGCAGACAGGCGTTTCCTCCTGGCTTCTCATTGTTATCAGGCTTCGAAAAGGACTGGGTGCAAAGTCTTGAGGCAGAATGGCGCCAACCTCGCCTAGTACTGTCGGAGATGATCCACTTCGTGCGCCAAGTGCAAGCGTACTGTCAACTGGAAGTGATTGAGTGCTCCTGGCAAGATCTCGTACAGTCCATTACGCAGCGGTCAGCAGGTTTCGACCTCGACGCTTTGATCAAGCAGCACAAGGCGTATGTTCGGAGGCTGGTCAGCAAGGCGCTTCTGCTTGGGAGGAAGAAAGGGGAGGAGGTGAGCTTGAAACCCCCACTTAGGTCGTTAATTCGAATTCGCCGCGAAACGTTCGGGAAGAATCTTCGACAGAGGTTGGCTGATAAGCTCTTTCAATCGTCTCAGTATGTCCTCCTCGACCAACTCCGAACAGTCTTGCAGATCATCCTAGATTACCGAGAATCCCTCGTGAGTAGCCGTGGGCCTTCAGGTGCAGTCCATTTTCTTTAAATGAGCTTACTAAAATATCCTTCTTTTCGCTCCCTCAGGACGATCTCTACGATTGGATGCTCAAAGAGATGGCAGATCGAGACATGCAACATGACCTGGAGCGACAAGGCCTTGAAAATCCACCGTCGTCGCGTAACCAACCCCGCTTCGGTGGCGGAGGGCCGGATCGATTGGAAGCGATTAGGGGCCGCATTCAGTCCTTTGCGGGCTCTTTTCGCGAAAGCGTCCTGGGACTGTTGGCTGCGCTGCAGCGTCATCCTGACGCGGACGTAAAGTTCCTTTACATTCGATTGACCTACAACGACCATTACGCTGTGCATAGGTCGAGCAGTAGGCCGACGTAACCTCGTCCAATTGTCCTTTTCCACCTTTCTCGCCCACCGTTGCTTTCTGCTCTGCCCCTCCTCGCCCATGGACGAAGAATGCAATCGTCGTCTATCTGCGCCTTCCGCTACCAGTTCGTTGGCTGTTCTAGCAAGCGTGCGTTCTAGTTCTTTCCAACGCGGATTGACGTGTAGAAGACAGGTCCACACCTATGCTCAAGACGGAAGCAACAGAAGAAAGTCGGGCGGAGAGAGCGAGATTTGTCCATGACGCCTCAGTGATGAGCGGACAGGGCGGCGCGCTTCTCCTCCTCGGAGAACATACGGGGCTGCAAGCATGGTTGGTAAAGAAAGAGAAGGCATTCAGTCCTCAGTGCAAAGAGAGGATACAACATATGAAGGCCACGCCGTCGGATGGGAAGAGGGAAGACACTCACTGGCCGGTTGCGTTCCCTGAAGGCAGAGAAAGAAGAGGCGAGCACAAAACAAGCAAGCAATCACGACAGGTCAGCGAAACCAGCAGCCCGTGGCCCTTCCGCCTCCGGCGTTGACGAAGGTGAAGACCATGAATGGGACCGTAGAACATGTCTCGTATCTATGCCTTTTCTTCACGTGCGTCCCAGTCGATGGACTATCCGCACGCCCAGTCTTCGAACAACTTCGGCAACCCGCAGTCGCAGCTATGGTATGATGACAAGCCTTTGAAACGTACCATTTCGTGCCGTCGGGGAATAGGGGGGCTGTTGGGGCAAGGAAATAAATAGGAGCATGTCCAATAGGTGTGAACACCGAGGTTTAAACGAAGTAGGCCGGGACAGAGAGCAGAGAGCCTTGAGCACGGCTCTTGCTCGCACTTGGTATGCTACGTTCATGCTTAAACGCCTATACGTTTCCGAGGACTCACGTCTGTACGGGTCAGGATGGGCAACAGCCTGCAACCTCTTCTCAGCTGCCTCGAGCACGCTCGCAAGCTCTCTCGGGTTGGTAATGTTGCGGTTGCGCTCGAACTCGGCCCGGATCTCGATGGCCTCGTCGCGCCAGAGGTCGCGCCGGACGGCCCAGTCGAGGCTGTTCTTGAGGTAGCGGCGGTAGAGAGAGCTCACATAGGCGCGGTGGGCCGCCGTGAAGGGCGAAGGGGGAGCCATGGCGAGGCGAGACGAGGCGAGGTCGTGGTGATGGGAGGGAAGTGCGAAGTGTGCCGTTCGATCGCAGCTCCCGTGTCGCTCCGACGTCGCCCTTCCAGTAACCCTAGCTTCTCCCTCGTGCTGCGGCAGATACGGCTCGGGCCGTGGTTGCGTTGGCTGGCTGCTTCGTGCTGTAGCCCAAGCTGGGATGTCGTTCGTCCAGCTTCGCACCTTCACGTCCTTAGACACGTCTCACCGTTCGCGTCTCCGGCGCGGTTCATCTCGCCACAATGGTGAGTAGGGGCGCCGCCGAGCTCTCTGCCGTGGTCGTCTTCTATGGCAGCTCGTGCTGACGTTGGACGGCTGACCGGCCGCTCCGTGATCTTGGTGCTCCAGTCCAACCTCACTCTTTATACAACGACGTGCGTCCTGATCCTCGACTCGGATGGCAATCGTATACTTGCAAAATACTACCAACCTCACCACGCCGATATCGGAAATGGACCGTCTTCAGTCGCTCCTGGAAAGCGGTCGAACGTCGCCGGCGGACCGGCGCAGTTGAGCGCCAAGAACCCTTTTCAGACTCACAAGGAGCAACGCGCTTTCGAGAAGAACGTTTGGGAGAAGACGAGGAGGGCGAGTGGTGAGTCGTGCTCTCGGAGTCGAGTAAAACCTAGAGAGAGAGGGGCGGTGGAGGGTTCCAGGTGCGACTCGGATCATCGCATGGCTCATAGATGGCGCGCTTCGACGTTTGTGCACCTTCGTCTTCCACTCTCCCTCTCCGCAGGCGACATCCTTCTTCTGGACGGGCACCTAGTACTCTACAAGTCCTCCCTCGATGTCATCTTCTACGTGATCGGCCCGCAGGGCGAGAATGAGCTGATGCTGTCGGGCGCGTTGCAGAGCTTCTACGACGCTACAAGCATGCTCCTTCGGCATTCGGTGGAAAAGAGGGCGATCTTGGAGAACTTGGATCTGGTGACACTGTGCCTGGATGAGACGATCGATGACGGGTGAGCGTGGTTGTGTATTGTGATCGCCTGAGCGGGTCGGCCTCTAGCGTCTCTTCCTCGTCACGAGCCAGTCAAGTAGATGCCTTTCCATTCTGATCGATGCTTTTACGTTTCACTTTCCATTTTCTCCAGTGTCATCCTCGAAACCGACTCGACTACGATCGCATCCCGCGTGTCTCGACCCAAGCCAGACGCGACCGAGCTTCAGATCAACGAGCAGATGATCATGAACGCCTACACGACGTTCAAGGAAAGGATGACCCAGAGGTGAGTAATGCGACAAGTCCTTGGCATCGATCATTTTACCAAAAGCTGGTATTTTGGTTGGATGGATGGGGGCAGGCGGTAGCCTTGTCCGTCCTTCGACAACGCCGGCGACGGGCGCTGATTACCAGACTAACCGTCGTCTTCGATTGTCTCGCCCCGTCCTTTTGCACTTGTCAGGATATTGCAGGGCGCCCTCTAGGGAGATATGGACGATCGATGTCGCGTTGAGATGCATTGGCTGGATTTGTATATACGCAGGTCAATTTCAGACCCCGTTACCCTTCACCCATCTTCGAGTCTATGCTCGCCTGCTCGGAGATTGTGCATCTTTATCCATCTCGACAAAGACGGCCAGGAATACAGTGGCATCTCTAGTGGCTCACGACGCCCGAGCTTTCAGCCAGCGCGGCGCCCGTCTCGACTAAGGTGGTGCGCTTGTTAGCCGGCCTTACACGAAGAGTCCCACCAGCTGGTACGTTCTAAGAGTAGCTGAGATTGAAGCGAGAGCTGAAAACGAGCGTTTCGAACTTGGCACGTGCGTCCATGGCTCGGGTTAGGGAATGAGGAACAGCCGAAGAGTGCGTAAGATCTAATTCCTGCATGTGCACGATAGAAGACCGGCCATCCCCACCCCACATGCCGACAACCTATTTCTTGCCCTTCTTAGCTCCCACCGGCTGTTTGCTAGCAGTGACTTCCGTACCGCCAGTCATCCACGCGAAGTCGTCCTCCGTGAACCCACCGTCCTGCACGGCCTCCTCGGCGCCTGTGCCAGGCGCAGGCGCAGAAGCAGGCGAGCGAGATCCGTCGCCGCCAGCGCCGAATCTCCTTGCAAACCTTCCCAACCTCCCTGATTCGTCGTCGCTCTCTCCCCTCGAGCGCGCCATCGACGGGTTCCACAGCGGGTGGTTGGTGGTGTCCCTGGTGAGCTTCACGAACGTCTTGGGAGAGGTGGAGTTGAGGGTGATGGAGGAGCCGTCGGAGAGGAGGTAGGTAGCCGGGAAGGTCGGCACCGCTCGTGGGAGCGCAGCGGATGGGCGCCGCGAGCTCGTCGAGGCGAGACGGGACGAGGCCACTGTCGACGGAGGGCGAGCGAGGCAGGTGCAGCAGCGAAGGCCGACGGGTGCTGTTCGCGCGAGCATGCTACAAAATCAAATGGAGGGATTTAGTCGCGGAAAGGTGCAGGGGTTCAGTACGCCGTCCATCTGTCTTGCTCAGACCGAGAGGTGTGCTACAAGAGAGACGAATGGCTCACTTGTGGGTGTTGTCACGACGTCGTCGTCGTCGTCGCGAAGGATTGAACGACGACGACAAGCAACGCTTTCTTTTCGCCGCTTCAGCCGCAGCACGCCTTCGATCACTCACGCCTACATGCGCTACGTGGCCGCCAACGGCCCACTCCATCCCCCCACTCCCTCTCACCTCAGGCTGAACAAAACGACTTGACAGACAGCGCCATCGTCCAAGATGCGGCTCGCAGGGATCGAGCCCCGGACGGGAAAGCATCTGCTCCTCACCACTTCCCTCCTCGCCCTGCCCCTCGCCCTCCTCCTCGGCCTCGGCCCGTCCGGTCTGGGTGTGGGCATCGCTCTCGCTCAGCAGCGGCCTCGTGGCGTCGGTTCGGCGAGTGAGTGTGAGACGAGGATGATGGTGGACGTATTTACGGGCTGACCTAGACATTTTCCTTGCGATTCTGTTGCCCGTTCTCCTCGCGCGGCCGACCCACGGACAGGGGCCCAATTCTACGCTCCCTCTGCTCAAAACACCTTTCGCTGTCTGGACGGATCGAAAGAGATACCCTTTGCTGCCGTGAACGATGACTATTGCGATTGTGAGGATGGGTCGGATGAGCCTGGTGAGGGTCATCTCTGATTTAATTGGAACTCGGCGTGCCGATATCCTCTTCTTCCTCGCACATGTCTCGACATTCGACGTCTTCCATGGCCCGTGTAGCGGGCCAGTCACTGACTTAATGTACTTCCGGAATTATGCATTCTCTGGTTCTTCTCGCCCCCTTCCAACAGGAACGTCCGCATGCCCCAACTCCCGCTTCTACTGCGACAATGAGGGCCACATTCCAGGCTACGTCCTGTCTTCTCGCGTCAACGATGGCGTTTGCGGTGAGTCAAGCTGCACTTGGACGGGACCGGAGGACCACTGTGACCCGCTGTGTCCGTTCGCCATGGAGCTTACCGAGGAGATGTCTTGATTGACGTTGGCACCACCGCTGGCTTTCCCGCGCCTGTTTACTCGCCCAGACCCGGAATGCTGCGACGGCTCGGACGAATACCTGACGGGGGCGTGTCCGAACGTGTGCAAGAAGGTCGGAGCGGAGCACCGGAAGCGCCTGGCGCAGGAGGAGAACACGCGCAGGGCGGGTGCGAAGATCCGGGCGAGCTACATCGCCAAGGCGGAGAAGGAGAGGGAGAGGCTTAAGGCGGAGATCGCTACGTTGGAGGTGGAGGAAGGGGTGAAGTGGGCGGAGGAGGCCAGGCTTCAAGGTGAGTCCGCGCGTTGTGTGTGAAGGGAGGCACGGACGAGCATGAACGCTCATTGCGCGTCGAAAATTTTCCGCCCCACCACTACCAGCTGTTTTGGAAGAGGCGGAGAGCGTTGGCAAGGAGGAGATGGAAAGGAAGAAGGCTTCTCGTGAGTGGGATCGCGGTGCCCGGCCATGGCCCGACGTCCGGGCGTGACACTGACGCGCGTGATGCTGGTTCGCCCTCCGCTTCCTCTCTCATTTCAGCGGTCTATGCCACGCTCCAAACCCATCAGTCCGCTCTCCGTTTCCTGTCGGGGCGCAACGCGCAGCTCAAGGCGGAGCTTCGCATGCTGACGTCCATCCTGGATGACTTGGCGCGCGGATACAACCCCAACTACCAGGATATGGCCGTCAAGGCCGCCGTGGTCGGATTTAAGGGGTGGAAGAAGGGTGGAAGTGGCGTTGAGGGAGGTGGCGAGGACGCGTTGGCGGGGGACGAGGTGGAGTACTTGTTGCCACAGGACGAGCCGGAGGAGTGGAACGAGGAGGCAGTGAAGACACTCGTCGATAGGGACCCGCTGGAGGTCCTGATGGGCATGCACGACGATGGGGCGGCGAGGGGCAAGGCCGAGGCGGAGAATACGCGTGAGTATACGCAGTCCGAATTTCTCGGTCGCTTTCACTACGCCCTCGTTCAGCGCTCGCTCATCGTTTTTCCCGTCCCCACCTCCTCGCTGGGAACTTGATCACAAATCTGCCTGTGATCGGATCGGTCAGTGTATCGGATTCACGAATACCTCCCGGAGTTTGTGCTACCGGTCTTTGACAAGCTCGTGGACATGTTGCTCGAGTGGCTCGTCAAGGCGCACGTCGTGCAGGGTGTGACGAGGATCCGGAGGGCTGGTGCGGGGGGCGCGAGTGCGGAGGAGTCGCCTCGTGAGTTTTTTTTGTCTTTTCTTGTCTGCGTCGGCGACGGCCGTCGTACGTAAACTGGAACTGGATCGAGGGAGCCAACTCATCCCCATCTTTCCCTGCGTCCCTTTCTTCCGTTCGCCCCACGCCCGCGCCCGCGCCCGCTTAGACGTAAGCGAAGCGCGAGCGGCGCACGCGACGGCATCGAAGGCGCTTTCGGATGTCTCGCACTCCCTCTCATCCAAGCGCGACGAGCTAGCGAGCATGGCGGAGATGTACGGCTTCGAGGCCGAGTTCAAGGCGTTAGAGGGCGAGTGCGTGAGCAAGGAGGCGGGGGAGTACGTGTACGAGCTGTGCTGGTTTGGCAAGGCGTTGCAGAAGCCCCGGCGCGGGGCTCCCACCTCTCTTGGGTGCGTCTTTCTTTCTTTCTTTCTTTCTTTTTTTTTCTTCTTTTCGAATCGCGCTGATCCCCTTCGTGCACTCACTCTTTGGTTGCATTCCTAAGAACCTTTTCGAGCTGGAACACAAACGCGACGCCCGACTCGGACGACTACTACACCCATGCGCGCTACGATCGTGGCACAAAGTGCTGGAACGGCCCGGAACGGAGTGTGGAGGTGAGCTGGAGGGGAGGAAGAGCAAGAAGAAGAGGAAGAAAGGGGGACGTGGCCCATTCGCTTATTCGTGCCCTTCTTCCTTCAAAAAAAAACAGGTCGACCTGGTGTGCGGAACAGAAAACGCACTGCTAAACGTCTTCGAGGCAGAAAAGTGCATCTACAATATGAAGGTGTCCACGCCGGCCGTCTGCTTCCCTCGTCGTGCCGCCGTCGATCTGGACCGGGAGGCGCAGAGGCTGAGGGACGAGCTTTAGTTTGGATGGCGTCGGATGGATGGGCCGGTCGGTGGGAGGCTGGAAACGAAGGAAAGAACTCACTCTGAGCATGGAATGGAGCCTGGAAACGGAATGGAATGGATGGAATTATTATGGCTGAGGGGGGGTATACATAGGTGGTACACGGCAAGTACATCACGAGGAAGAGATACATGGATGGAGCACCATGGACGGAAGCGAGCTGTCCCAGAAAGAGCGAACCGGACCGAGAGAGGGGAAGGGGGTTGAACATGGTGGTGACGGAAAGTGAGGCGGGGAACGGAAGCGTACCCGACACAGCTGCGACGGATGACTGGAGCGTGGGTGGGCCGGACCACAACACCGGGGCGAGAAGCTACGCCGGGAGCGAGGGAGGCATGGTCACGAAACGTCTAATCCTCGTCGTCGTGTGCCGCGTCCCCCACGTCGGGTCCCGATTCACTTGCCCTTGCCCTCATGGCCGTACTCGACTTCGTTGGCGGCGTTGTGATGCGTGTACGATCCAGTGGTACTTGTGGGGCTGGTGAAGGAAGAGTTATTGGAGGCGTCCGAGGCGAACGTGTCGGTCGGGGAGTTGTTCCATGAGCAGGAGGAACATCCGGAGGAAGCGATGGAGTCTACCAGAAGAAGAAGCGGGTTTGCGGTGGCGGTGTGAGTGGGAGTGGCGAGAGGGACGGACGGATGACGAGAGGACATCCAAAACGCATGCAATACTCACGACCATCGGCCTCGATCTTGGTGCGCAGCTGGACGCCCCACTTTGTATTTCTCTCGCGCTTGAGAAACTGGAGGAGATCATCGTCGGTGGAAACGGAGACATCCAGGTCCGGGTCGTTCTGCGCGTGGCGGCGAGGGCAAAAGGAGAGACGGGGTGGGGGTTAGCGTTCGAGGGCGAGGGCGAGGGCGATGTGGACAGGGAGGAGAGATGGACAAGGGCTCGCTCACCTGGAGGTTGTAGTCGTGCATGACCTGGAGGGGGTCATGGGTCTGGCGAGCACGTGAAGGGGAAGGGGGTGAGCGTGAAGGAGAAAGAAAGGGGTTCGCCGGTGGTGCTCACCGAATCCGAGTCAGCAAAGACGGACATTGTGTTGGTGTTGGCCTTCGCTTTCTTTGCTTGTCTGGTTGGGAGAAGAGGGGGCGTCGACGACGAGGCGAGCGATGGAGGGAGGAGTGAGGTGGAGTGGATGGGAGCGAGTGGTCGGAAGCGAAGGAGCGACGTCGACTCGGTGGCGGTACTTAATATAATATATTTGAGACGGATGAGGTGAGATGCGATCGGCAGAGAGAGAAGCGACGAGAAGAGGAGAGAGAGAAGCGATGCCAAGCTCCCAACAATTTAACCCTTGCCTTAACCACACAACCACCCAATCAACAGCCACTCCGCCCATCTCCGCATCCGCCTTGTTCGTCGTCGGCTGTAGCCGCTCGATTGTCTGTTGCCTCGCCTCATTCACACGCCGCTCCAATCACTCCGCCGTGGCTGTGCAACGTTCCTCCGATCGATCGGATCAGATCACGCTGCGGCAGATAACCCTACTATATCTTCCTGGCCCCACTCCAGATCGACGAAAAAGGAAAGCGAGACAGACAGCGGGACAGCACGAAAGCGAAGCGAAGGAGAGGCAGATGCGACGGGCAAGGGAAAAAAGGAACAGAAAGGAAAGAAGGAAAACGTGCGAGGAGATACAGTCAGTCGGCCGGACGACGAATACGACTCGAATAGAGAGAGGGATGGACGGATGGATGAGGAACCGGGGGATGATATGGATGGGAGGAGGATATGGGCGGATATGGATGGCGACGCGTCATCGACCAGCGGCAGTCTCAACAAAGTACACGAGCGACGACGAAGACGGACGGACGGAGGGACGCAAAGACGGACGGAAGGAAGGAAGGAAGGAAGAAAGTAGACGGGATGAGATGGTGCCGGTGGGATGAGATCAGATAAGATGAGATAGATGAGACGAGACGCCGCGTCGTCGCAACGACGCGGGGGAAATCAGTCTATTCATGCGTAGAACCTGGCAGTGAGTGAATTAAGGGAGGGGAGGGAGCGAAACGTCAGCCGGTGCGGTCACCACGCTGGAAATCCATCATCATCGGCCTCACTCACTTGCGGTTGATCAGATGGATGAGCAGATTCAGATTGACCTTGGCAGCCCCGTCGAACAGACTCATGCTCTGGACGTTGTTGAACTGCGCCTCCAACAAATCCTCAATCCTCAGATCCATCATCTCCCCCGCAAGGCCCGCGAACGACGTCTCGATCGTGAACAGCCCCGCTTCGTCGGAAGAGATGGTCAGCGAGAGCTTATCAAACTGCCGTGGCGATACTTGGTCGATCGACAGCAACACTCCTTCCTTGTACAGTCGCTCCGCCGTGTACTTGTACGACCCAAACTGGGGCACCTTGCCCGACGCCTTGAGTTCGCGCAGGTGGAAGTACTGCTGAGTGAACGGGAGCACGAACCGTTTCTTGCTCCTGACCACCCACCCAACCGTGAACGAACGCCAGCGCGCGCGGTCAGCGTCACCTCCATCCATCTCCCCACGTCCACCTCCTTCCCCTCCTACTCACCCCTTCTTCTGCATCGTCAGCATTGCCTGATCAATATACCCATGATATGTCGAGATCTGCTCATCAAGATAAGCCTTCTTCTCCGCCAGGTTCGCCAGCGTCGCGTTCATCGAAGCCTTCTCCGTCTGCCGTTGGATCCGCTTCCGGTGTTTGTTCCGGATGTCCACCGCGATCGCGTCCAACACGTCTTGGAAGTGGTTCTCCCGCGACACCTTGCCAAGTCGCTCCAGCTGCAACATGTTCTCCAGCAGGTGCTCCTTGATTCGCACGAATGGCAGTCTGTCCCCCGTCACGCAATGACGAACCCCCGTCAGTCCCTACTTCCGGTCCCACGTTACCCCTCGTTTCGCCCCGCTCCACTCACCTTCTCACGTCCTCCAGATGCACCGGTTCGCCAGCCACGGGCAACGGCGGAAGCTCGCTCTTCGTCCGTTTCCTCTGCTCTTGGTCCGCGGCCAGCTCGACGCTCATGACCTCCTCCCAAATCACCTCCTCCTCCTCCGTCACAGGCTGAATGAGCACGTCCATGAGGCTAGGACCTGTCTGCACCTTGAGCACAGACAGGATCAGTCGCTTCGTCTCCACCCAAAGCGCCTTGATCTCCGCCTCTGGGCCGTTCAGGTTCGTGAGCCTGTTGGCCAGCTCTAGAGTGATCTCGCCAGACCGAGCGTTGTTCAGCTCGCTCGATCCGCCGACCGGAGCGCCACCCAGTTCGAGCAGGATCACGCGCAGCGGGTCGTCCTTGTTCGGAGCCTGCGCGAGGTTTACCCGAGATCGTGAGCACCCCGTCTCAGTTATCGCCGACTTTCCGACGGCTCAACTCACAAGATGACCGAGTTGCTCGAGCAGAAGCGAGTGCAGCGAGTAGATCTCGTTGGGCGAGATGTAGATGACGGGCTTCTCGACCACGTTGTGGTCGATGAACTCGTCCACCGCAAACTGCTGCTCGGCCTCCACGACGTCGATCACTGTCATGTGGCAGAGAGCCAAGGGCGAAAGCGCACCGAACCTCGGCGGTCAGTCAGCATGTTACGTCGCCAACGCGATGCCAGCCTACGCCGAGAGCCGGCCACATACCCATTCTTAGCCAATTCGAAAACTTCTGGGACGCCTGACCGACGTACTCGTTGAGCGGCTGCAAATAGGGATTCTCGTCGTTGAACAGCTTGCCTACGGAGATCTGAGTGAGCATCTTGGACACCTCGGCCAAGTTCTTCCTCTGCATCGGACCGACAATGTTCTCGATCACGTCGAACCCTTCCGGTGCGACAATGGCCGGGTTGAGGTAACGGTAGTAGACCAAATGGCCCACCACTTTGAACAGCGCATCCTCCGGCTCGTTTGGGAATTTCACTTGAAGAGCGCGGAACACCTCCCTGGCGATGTACCGGATTCCGTACGGCATCTTTTTCGTCGACGCCAGGATCGCGTTCAAGAACATCTCTGTCGCCGCCCGAAGGTGTTGCAGGTCTGCGAAATATGGAACAAAGGCGAAGGTCAGAGGACACCTGCGATTTCCGGCACTCTGGGAGGCTGGGAGGCGGCCACTCACGCCGGATGAACAAAGTGCGAGCTTGCGGATCCGCCAGCGCCTCGGTAAAGTTGACCTGCAGCGGCCTCCGACTCGGTCGGCCCGTACTCCTCTCCTCGTCGTTGATCGTGCTGCGATAGATCTGCAAGGGATTCGGTCACGTGGAAACGGCCAGCCGGGCGAGGCGAGGAGTGAGATGGCGGGAACGCATACGCGGCCGACGGAGACCGACAGACTCAGTCCGAACTCACTGTGCAAGGATCGGTCTCGAGGTCTAGCTTGTCATCCTCCATCACCTCCTTCACGAGCGGGCCCAAGAGCTCGCGGAGATACTTGCGCTCCTTGGCCCCGCGGTTGTACTGGACGACGAGTTTGATGTACTGAGCGTTCCCCTTGACAAACTCTTGGATCGTATGCACGTGCGACAACTCCTCCTGGATGGAGCGCTGGAAGACTTTGAGAAGGAGGAACTCCTCGCGTGCCTTTTGAGCGTAGCCAAAGAGGGTGAGCGTGATCCGCTCCACCGTCTTTGTCTGCTTCTCGGACATATCAATGCGGGCGATCCGGCTGAAGAGACGGGCCAGGTAGTCGGGTCGTGTTTGCAGGACATAGAAGAGCTCCTGGTACAGTTCGAGTTTGCGTTTCGTCGCCCGGTCCAGTGTTTGGTCGCTGAATGGGTCGCCGGCGGCGGCCAGGACGCTGTTCCGTCGCTGGAACTGGGCACCTGTGTCTCCGATGCTGCCGATGAGCCCCTTGGCCTTCTTGGCCTTGACGAGCTCCTCGATACCAATCTTGTTCTTGACCAGCAGCGCAATCTTCACGTCCAGATCCTCTCGCTCCGAGTCCAGAACCTGGTTCTGGCGGATACTTTGAACGACAAGTTTGCGCAGGCGCTCCACCTTGATCTCGTCCTCAAAATCGTGGTCCGAATCGTTGAGCAGGTGGCCAAAGTTTTTGATCGTCGACACGGGCACGTTCTTGCCCATCGCCAGCCGGCGGTACTGCTCTCCTTGCTGACGTGCTCGGAAGATGCTCTGCACCTTGACGACCTTGTCGAGGTTGTGTCGGTAATGGGCCATCTTCTGACGGAATCGACGCCTGCCCAGGAAGCCACGCACCAGAGCCTGGAAAAAGGTCGCTTCCGACTGACTGTTCTCAAGGTGCTGTCGCCATCGGTCAAAGTCTCTTCGCGCCAGGTACGCCCGGCAAGCAGTCTGGAGGCCTACGACGTCGGGAACGACAAAGTCAAGCTGCTTCTTCTGCTCCATGTGCCTCCTCCTCGTCAAAGCGGCCTTGGCGAACGCCTGCAGACCGCCGACGGACCTGCTGACCTCGGCCTTGACCAAGCTTCCCCGCAACGCCATGAATCTTCTCCGCACAAGGGCGCCGCGCATGTGCGCCTGGAGAGCGGCGATCGACGGGGCGGAGCTCTGCAAGCCACGGATACGGCTGAGGAGCCGCCTCTTGACGAGCGCGGTGCGCAACACCGCCTGCGTCCTGATGACCGACTCGGTGCAGTCCGCAAGCTCGAACAGGAGATCCTGGTATGCCATTCGGGCGAGGTAGCCTCGGACGTGGGCTTGGAAGACGGCAACGCTGGACTCGTGCTCGTCCAGGGCGTTGATAGGGGCGAAGAAGCGTCGTCGCTGGAGCGCGCCTCGTATCCGCGACTGCAACTCCAGGAGACCGTCGTTCGAAGACACCTCCTCGAGCTGCTTGAGCGCTCCGTGATGAGCACGCCTAGCGAGGACCGCACGCGCGAGAGACTGGACGGACACAACGCTGCGCTCGCACGCTCCGAGGTGGGCGTGGAGTCGCTCATAACGCCGGCGAGCCAGGCAGCCTCGCGCCTGCGCTTGGATTTTTGTGGCCACCGAAGCCGACTCCCGCACTCCTCGAGCGAGCTCCCTCCAAGTCCTACGCTGTAAGGAACCTCGCGCAGCCGCCTGCAGCGTCGTGGCCCATTCCTCCATCATCGCTCTACGCTCCTCTTCCGACTCTTCCGGTTCTGGCTCGGGCTCAGGTTCCTCGTTTATCTCCTTTGCCAGAGCTCGGCCGACGCCACCAAAGTTGGGCATGGCCACGCCCGATGCATCGAGGCCTCGCTGGGTTGCCTGCAGCTGATCGTCTTGTGATCAGGAAAATCAGAAACGAAACCGAAAACGAATATAAAATGAACATAAAAGGGAACATTTTGAAAAGGACGATCAGCATCGACGAGAGCACCCGCAGATCATCAGAGAAGCCTTCCTATACGTACCAGAGAACTCGAGCTTGCCGAGCAGGTTGCCGATCCTCTCTGTGAGGCCTCTCCGGGCCATCAGATGGCTAAGCGCGTGGATGCAGTAGATGACTTTGGGGAAGTTTTTCTTCTCGTAAAGGTCTGTCAGCTCGAAGCGGAAGAATTCGGGGAGGCCGACCTTGACGATGAAGATGAAAAAGTAGTTGATGTTGTCGGAGTGCCGAAATTGGAGTTTCGGGTGCTACCAAAAGGCCGGTGAAATATGCGATACGTGTCGGACGATATCCACAAGTAATGAGGGACAGAGCGTGAACGAATGTCTGACTTACCACAAAGATCCTCGGCACGCAATCCGGCTCAAACTCCCTAGCCAGCTTGGCGAGCGCGACGCCGTCGCGCATGCTCTCCTCCATCTCGACGACGCCGGCACCAATCTCCTCCTTGAGACAGAGCTCCATCCATTGCTTGGCCTCCCCGACGTGACAAAGGTATTCGTACGCCTGGAGGAGATGGCGCTGCTTGTCCATCCATCGTGAGGATGAGGAGAAGGGCAGGGAGGAGGTGACGGACGACGTGGCTGCCGTCGGAGCTCCCTGGCGAGAAAGCCGGACCCGGCCATGCATGCCCTGCACGGACGAGGGAGTGCCGTCGGGTATGGCGGCGCTAAGAGCGTCGCCCGCCGGACCAAGGACGGCTGCGTTGAAAGCATCGCTCGGCTGTCCAAAGGTCCGAGAACGACGAGTCCGAGTGGGAGTGATGGGCGTGACGGGCGTGACAGGCGTGAAGGCGGGCGTACCGGGCGTGTGAGCGGGGCCAGCATCGTGCCTAACTTCGGCTCCCGCACGAGCGCCCCAGTCTCGAGGTGGCGAACTGGAGAGGCTGAAGCTGGGACTCGAGGGACCGCTGCGAGCGCCGTTGGAGTGACCGCCGGTGTAGATTCCTGCGCTGCCGGGACTCCGAATGCCTGGAGCGGCCCCATTCGACCTGTCGCCGGCGCCAATGCCGCCGGTAGCGAAGGAGTACTTGCTGGCGTCGATACTGGACGTAGGCCGATGAGAGAGGGGACGAGGATATGCGCGGCGAACCGAGCCGCTGACAGAGCCTAGCGCTCCAGCGCTGGCGGGGCCATTGGGCACGGAGTGGGTCGGCTTGTGGAGGGAAAGGGTGGAGGCGCGGGAGGAGGAGCGCTCGAGGAGCTTGGTCTGGTAGCCGAACTGGGAGGATGTTCGTGCAGAGGCGGGCGACGCGGGCGACGAAGGCGATGGCGGCGGCCAATCGCGGATTCGAGAAGGCGTCGGAGGTGGGTCCATCACGGGATGGTAGGGAGGGGCAAAGAGCGGCCGCCGGAGCTCGGTCGGGTCGGCGGGATAGAATAGGAATAGGAGGCCGATCGAGCGGAGCCCGCGTCGCGTCTCGAGGCGTGCCGCAGCAGGAGCCCCTTTCGCTGAGGGGGGTGTAAATGGGAAATGCAAATGCTAATGCAGACGTAAAAGTAAAGTAATTGCAAGCGTAAGCATACATGTCATGTCCCCTTGCGACGTAGAACAAACGTCAACCGACGGGCGACGACGGCTTCCCGGACCGCGTTGGCCTCGATTAGACCTGATTAGACCTGATTATTATTAGAGCTTGCTACTGGCGAGTTGGATCCATTATCCTGCTTATCTAATCCGCCCGCCTCCCAACTTAATGCGACCACGACCGAGTCCGACTGGACTGATTGCAGTTATCTTGCACGCCTCTCCTCGGCCGTCGCAACTTGGCCTCCTCCACCTCCCAGCTCAGCTCACCGCGCGCAGAAAGAGAAGGGCAGAGCGTGGCCCAGCACGCACTTATCACTCCTCCGTCTTCATGGCTAGGTCCAACGCCTCCATCTCATCCAGCGCTCTCAACAACCAGCCCTCGACGGCGGCGGCGCCCGTCTTGGGCTCTCCGCGCTCGTCCACAGCACGCCCGGCGTCCATGTCCAATTCCCAGTCCACCTCTGCCCCCAACTCCCAATCACCCGGCACGGCCGCCTACTCGCGCACGCCCCTCGGACGACCAGCTCCTCTGCCCTCCTCGACCGACATGGCTAACCCCTCTGCATCTTCGTCGTCGTCAGAGCCGGCCGGCACGTCCACGTCGCGAGACCCGCCGCCTCCTTCGACGTCTGCCGGCGCCTCTCTCTCCTCTCGCGGTGCCTCCTCGGCTACCTCTTTGCCTTCCAGCGCCTCCGCTCCTTACCCACGCCCTGTGACCTCTCTCGGCAGCAGCACCACCAGTGGCACCACCACCGCTCCCCAGCGTCGCTCCCTCGGCACGCCTCCTCCAAGCAGCACCAACAGCGCCAGCTCTGGTGCCGTCTCTCGCAGGTCGACCTACACGCCCGTGCCCAACACATTCGCCGCCTCGCTCGCCCAACCCACGACGAGCACGTCTCCTAGCGCGGCTTATGCAAGCTACTATTCTCACATCCCCAGCGCCATCCCCAGCTTGCCTGGCGCCAGCGGATCTAGTGCCGCCGGGTCGAGCCAGGCCACCTTGGCCAGCTCTAGCTCCTGGAGAGGCACCTTTCCCGGGGGCGGAGCAGCAGGAAGCGCCACGACCCAGTCGAGCACCGCATCGCCCGCACAGCTGCCTTCGTCGTCGTCGTCTCATCGCTCCTCTCTTCCACAAGGTTTCCTGCCTTCCGCCGCGCGCCACCTATCCACCCCAACCCCCTCCACCGTGTCCGCCTCGGGCACCATCCCCTCCTCTCTCTCTTCCGCAGGCTGGCACCGAGGCCCCGTCTCTTCGACCTCCTCCCCGGCGCCTCAGTGGAACCCGGGTACGGGCGCTTGGTCCCACGGAAGCGCGAGCAGCGTGTGGGACTCTGGCCTCCTCTCCGGGCAGGCCGCAGGGCTGAGCATGGCCAACGGCCGGCCTGGCGTGGACGTCTGCGAAGAAACGAGCGTCGTCGTGAGTGAACAAACCATATCACGTTCTCTTCGATCATCATCGTGCGTCTTGTTCGCCGATAACGCCGTGTCGCTCATGGGATACGCCGGCCGTCGTTCATATCATATCCATCTCGCAGTCTTTCACCTGGCCCGTCAGATCGCTCATGTGCCTCCGGGAAGAGGTGGAAGATTCGCCCCTTCCGTCCGAGGGCGGGCGTAGCGTGTCTACCGGTGCTGGAACGAACGAGATCTGGAACCGCCAGCCGTTCACGTTCGGAGATGGGAAGTGGAGGCTCGAGCTCGGTGAGTCGGCCCGGGCCGATCGACTCGCCTCGTCCTTGGCTCTGAACATGGAGCGCAACTCTCTCAGTCATACGAATGAATGCTCATGCTGAAACGTCGTCTGCTCGTCTGTCGCATGTCACGCATACAGTCCGCACTTCAGGTCCGTCCACGGTTAACACGCCGATGGCAGCGCCTTCCACGCCCTCGGCATCGGGCTCTCCTCCAATGTCCCCGACGCCGTCCACTACGGGCGCTGAACAAACTTCTCCTCCTCCAACGACGGCGACGCACACCACCGTCCTCTCCGTCTTTCTTACCTCCATCGTGCTCGATTACGCTCCTGCGGACTTTGAGCTGCCGGCCATCATCATGGTCGGGATCAAGCCGCTGCGGGAGCAGCCAGGTCGGAGCAAGGCCCTCGACACCGGCGAGGATGGCTGTGTGTGGCGGACGTGGGACGCGTGGTGCTTCAAACGGGAGAGGGAGCTCTACGGTAGGCGCATGGATCACCTCGCTTCGCCTCACCACGTACCTGGTCAGCTGAGGATTTTTTTTTCTTCTTCTTCTTTCTCGCTCTCCATCCTTTGTAGAATGCCGTCAGCTACCCACTTTGTCGTCCCTCCTGCTTCATCCGGTCATCGCCGCGCATGACGGCCTCGCCTTGACGGTGCAAGTGATCACCGGCTCCAATCTTCCCTCCATCCCTCCCTTGCCCGGGTCGACGTCGTCGCTTCAAGCCGGCACTTCTCACCCACCGCCAAGCAAGGCACCCTTCCAGCTGCCCGGCGTGTCCATGGTGCCGCCGAGTTTGGCGAAAGGGATCGAGAGCCTGTTGGACGACGCGAACACGGGCGATGTTCGGATTCTCGTGCGCGAACGAGGCACCCTGCCCCAGCAGCTAGGTTCCGACGGGCGGGCGGCGGTGGACAAGCCGTCGGACGTGGAGCAAGAACGCCCGACTCAGGAAGGCGGCGGAGACGCCGCGACGCAGGACGCGTCGGTCCTCGAGCCCGCGACCGTCGTCCGGCCGCGTTTCATCTGGGCTCACTCTGGCTTGCTTCGTCAACGGAGCGAGTACTTTGCCACCATGCTCGGTTCTCTGGCGTTCGATGAAGGCAGGGCAGAGCCGATGTGCGGTCGTCTGGTGCACAAGATTGACGTCGGCGACTTTGATTATGCCAACGTGTACTGGGTGAGTTGAGTCGGTCGGTTGCCCGTCCGTCGTCTGCCGTCTTCCCCTGTCCGATCGGCACGGGCTTACCCGTGCGGACGACCTTTGCAGCTCTGCCGGTGGTTGTACACGGACCGGATCACGTTCGCCGACTACGAGGACGTTAGGTCGACGATGTTGGACGACTCATGGACGTCTTCGGCCGCCGCTTCGGAGACACGTGCGGACGCTCGAGGCGACCCTCAGTCCTGGGATTGGAAGGTGGTCGGCCAAGAGGAGGAGGAAGGTCACCAACAACGCCATAAACAGCACAGTCTCGAAGCGAGTTACGACCCTCGCCTCTCCACGTCCACGTCTTCTCTCTCTCTGTCTGAGCGGCAGCGTTCCAGCCACCCTCGTGACGCGTCTACGTCCAGCGACGCTGCCTCGGCCCACCAGCAATCGTTGCACAGCCCTACCGCCGCGACGGCGCCGCCTTACCCCCGTCATCCTCCTTACGGAGTGGGTTACCACGAGCATCTCCAACACTCTTCGCAGCAGCATCAACATCCGTACCAACACCAGCACCAGCATCCGACTCCGCCGCAACAAGCGCAGCAACAAGACCGGCCCACCTCCTCGCCCACTTCCCCCCCGGACCCTCATCCGCACCCAGCTCCGCTCCCACGGTCAGCGAGCGCGCTCTCCATCTACCGCCTCGCGCACAGATATGAGCTTCCCGACCTGGCCGGGCTGGCGCTCGCTCACCTCGTGGAGAACTTGACGCCCAGCACCGCTTTCCCGCTTATGCTTAGCACATGGCTTTGGGAGGAGCTCCATACGGCTGTTAAGGGTTATGTCTGTGAGTGTGGAGAACGGCCGGGAAGGAAGAAGGGGGTGTGTGTCAGGCCGCGGCCGGGTCCCGTAACCAGGCCAGGGAGCTGGGCGGGGCTCGTTCGTCGACTGATGACATACTGATGCTTCTCTGCCTCCCACGCTCATCATGCCTCTTCCCTTCTTCCCTTTACGAACCCCCCCCCCTCTTTTCCGTGTATAGACGATAACTGGCCCGCAGTAGCCGCTACGGCAGAGTTCGAACGGTGCTGCGACGAGGTCAGCTGCGGCGAGTGGGGCATCGAGGCGGGACGCGTGTTGAGGACGTTCATGAAGAGCTTGGTCTCGCCCGTCAGCAGGAGTGCCGCCGGGACCGGGGCCGGAGGCCCGGGTTTTGCCAAGAATTGATCTCCCCAGCCGGGTCTGATCTGTCTGTGCGAATCGATCGGCTTACTTTCTGTGGCGGTTCCGGAATCCGACGTCCTAAACGTTTAGTACGTACGAGCGCGAGATCGGGGGTCGGCGTTCGAATGAGATACCTGGCAGGAATAGCGGAAAAGTGAGCTGGGCAGCAAAGATGTCTAGCTCTCTGCGAGGAGGAGAAAGAGGAGAGAGGAAAAGGACGTTCTGAGCCAGCCGCGGGCCTGACGTCAGTGCTTTGGAACCTTGAGACGGTCAGGACGGCGGGTTGTGGAGGGCGCGCACTCATTATGTGCATCCTTGACGGTATATCCCGAGCGCTTTCTGCATGGCCACCTACTGTCCCACCATCTTCCCACAGCGACACTGAACAGAACGCTGCAGGCTCGAGAAACGGCAGAAAAAACATTCCTGTTTGCTCCAGAGTCTCTGAACATGATGCATGCAAAAGGAGAAACGATAACGGAGAGTACGTGTACATACAGACAATGCAACGAGGACGGATGCTTCAGTGAACTCTCAGAACTCTCGGGTTCTTGCCGCTTATGGGCTGCAGTCAGCAAGTGATGACGGAATGGGTCACAAGTGCTCGAGGACTTCGAAAGGTCAATGAACCCCTCGTACGCTCAACTCCATCTCCGCCTCCGTCTCGGGACGCCTTTCCACCGCACCCGCTCATCTCTTCGATCATTCACCTTGAGCCCTCATCCAACCTGCCAAAATCGAGAAACGTCTCCTCTCCCGCTAGATCGCGCATCACGAAGGCCTCGACGATCAACCGGACGGGCTGCCTGCTTGGGAAAGGGATTTGACCGTCGCTGCCAGTGTCCGTGCCGGCTTCCACGGCCTGAGACTCCCTGCCAGTCGTCCCTCGAACTTGTCTGCCGAGATAGCCGTCCAACTCCATGGCTAACTTCAACCTCTTCCTCACCTCCTTCTCTCTCTTTTTCCTCTCTTTGGCCTCCTTCGCATCCTCCAATGCTCTTCTCGCCGCCTCCGCCACCTCATCCGACAACGTCGATGCTGACAATTTGTCAGAGGTATGAGCAACCGTCCTTGGGAACCGGTCAGCCTCGTCCGCCGCGGGAGCGCGTGTACCAGCATCGAGGGAAGTGGGGTGTCGGAAATAGGCGTGCAAAGCCAAATGTGCCTTCTCCCGCTCTTGCGCCTCCATCTGCTCCCGAAGTCCTCGCTGAGCGTCCCTGCGTCGTCGACGAGAGGCGGCACGGCGGGAGAGTCTGACAGAATCCGAGTCACTACCCTGGCGGCGTCCAGGTGCAAGACGGCCATGGCCGTCGTCCTTGGCGTCATCCCCATCAAGGGAACGTCGCTGGAAGCCGGTGAACGAGCTCTCCTCGCGATTGCCTTGTTCGCCGCTCGGTAGTCCAGGAGCAAACGTCGCTCCCATGGCCGTTCCCAGACCGGATGTGGACTTTCTGTTAGCCCCCTTGCCTTTCCTCCTGCTCCTACGCCCCATCTTGCCCTCAACGCCGTCTCTACCGCTGGAGCCCAAAGTAAAAGCCATGTACCCCTCCCAATCAAAACCGTCAAAGTACTCTCCGAAAACACTGCCGCTGGCTTCCTCCGACCACTCGTCGCCCAGATCACCGTCGGGGATAGGGACACTCTTCCGCGTACTGGCGGAGACGGTCAAAGCGGCGACGTCGGATGCAAGCACGTGTGCGGGTACGTATACGGATGATAGCCGAGCGTCCGGGGTTGGAGAAGGAGTGGGAGTGGGAGTGAGGACTGGAGAGAGGCCGAGGTCGGGCGTCGGGGCGCTGGGAGAGGTAAAGCCATGCGATACCCGGGTGGTGACACCGGAACGAGAAGGATCGAAGGCCGTCGACATCGAGAGAGATACGGACACGGGTGTATCACCTGCTGAGGCTGCCGTGTCTGGTGGAGAATATATGCCCACATCCATACTTATGTCCATGCCGAAATTGCCCAGTTCGTCGTCAGAAGAAGGATGGGGTTGGCTGTCTGACAAGCCGTCATCCGTGTGCGTCGACTCGCGACTGGCAAGGTAGCGCGAAAAGATCGAAACGTCTTCACCATCCGTTTGTTGTATTAGAGGGTCGCTTCGGTCTGCTTCGCAAGGAGTCGGCAGGCCGAGATGTATGCTGAACGGAGCGGCAGACGCGGGGGATGTACTCGCGTCGAAAAGCAACGACCTCGCCTCTGCATCCGACAACGAGATGAGCTCGGTAGTCGTGTCCGGAGAAATGTGGACCGGCCCGAGCACCCTGGAACTAGCTGTTACCCGCATAATTCCTGCGTCAGGGTCGCGTTCATCCTTCGACCTGGCCGCAACGGTAGGCGCCGCCATGTCCGTGGGGGCTTTGATGTTACTAGCAGGCGCCTTGGCCACCTCGTCTATGGTCTCCCTCCTGACCTGAATGACGCGGCGCACCTCTACGGTTGCTCCGATCTCGCGTGCCATGCGAGCGAGCTGGCACAACGACTGACACATATCGGCGGGAGAAAGCCCCATGAGCGTGCCATCGTCCAAGACACCGATCTCGTATATGGCCACCCCCCCGCCCTCGGTGAGACGCCATTTGAGCTGCGTCACGAGACGGTTGAAGCGTTCTTGGGTTGAAGGTAAAAGCTTGAGCTACGATAAATAGTGTCAATCAAAAAGTGCCAGAAATACAAGAAACGAAGGGTGAATATGACGCCGTGAGTGGCCGAGGGGATAGAACGAGGATGACACACCTTGTACTCCAGGTTGCCAGCCCTGTCCACTTCCGGTGACAGTCCCTGCTCGCTGCTCCTCCTCTGCCTCGCCACTGACAGCCTGTGATGGTGCCCACCGAAGTCACTCTGATCCGCCCGGTCGCGTTCGGCGGCAAGGCCTCTATGACGATCGTGCCGTATCCGGTCGGATGCGAGCATCTTCGGGGAGGCGATGGAATCCACAACTCCAAATCCGGCCTCCAATCCGTCCAGCGAAAAGCCACCCACAGTATCAAACCCCGCGTCGCTAACCGCATCGGCGTCTGACCAGCTGGCATAAGAGTCTATGCTGTCACTGCGGAGGCGGTGGCGCGCGTCCTCATGGCCGTCCTCCTCCGAAGGGGACGACTTTCGACGTTCGTGCCGACTGAGTTTGAAGTACTCGTTTCGAAGGCTGGAGCCACCTATAGCGATACGGCCAACGGAGGCCTTGTCTGAAAAGGCGGAAGAGCCAAGAGGCGAGCAGGAGCCGAGGCCGGAAGCGAGAGGAGAAGAGGAGGGCGACGGGAAGGGGACGGAGAGGGAGGGCGAGGTTGTTATGCTTGAGGTCAGGGAGGAAGAAAGCGCCCGGGTCGACCAAGGAGATGCCATGCTAATCAATTGCGGCAAGGAGCATATGCAGGTGATATGGATGTAAGTGAGCCGCAAGCAGGGACGAACAGCCATTCCTGACACTCACCGAGGGCTCTCCGACTCGTTGTCCCCAAACATGGCTGCCGAGGAGGCGGCGAGAGGAAATCAAGGGAATGGGAACTGTAGGAAAGACTGAGGGCGGTAGAAAGTGAACGGTGGCCAGGGAAGAGGATGGGTGCGAATCAGGCGAGGTGTATTCGGTCGAGGTCGTATCCGACGATCATGTTCGCCCGGAGCTGGGAGGCGTTGAGAAAGGAGCCGAAACGACGCGGTTGGGTCCAGGGTTACTTGCACTGTCCAAAGTGGTGTCTGTGGTGGATGATGGTGGTGCGGGGGCGACTTGCGAAAGTGACTGGGCCGACTCGATCCGACACGTTGGACCCCATTGCCGCAGCGTTTCGTATTGGTGGACGCATTGGGTCAAGCAGGCTCAGCGAGCTCCTTCCAAGACAAAAGCGAGGGTCGTCGAGGTCGGTCTGGGATCCAGCATGACCCCACCAGCCAAGTTCGTTCCCCGGACGACCTTCCTCTTCCCGGGAAGGGTACCCTCCTGGTATGCCGGTAAGCGATCACGTCCCGTATCGTCGGACCTTGGGCCGACTGAACTAACTGATCGGTTCACCCGCTGTTTCGTCCTGGAACCCTCCGGAGGCAGGCCATATGCACTCTTTCCTTCGATCCATGCGCGCTCTCCTCCCGGATATTTCGCTTGTCATCGAAGTGCGTGACGCCCGTCTGCCTCTAACGTCCATCAACCCCGTCTTCGAGCAGACTTTGCACGAGGCCGGCTGGACAGACGACCGCGGAAGAATAATCCCTGGGCGGGGGAGGGAGCGGCTCGTAGTCTATGCAAAGCGAGACCTTGTTGACAAGAGAATTGAGGAGGTGAGCGGGAGACGTGGTACACCTTTTCCTTGTGTTCCTTTTTGCTCAAACGGTCTCTCTGGGGCGATCAGCCATTACAAACTGCTTTGGCTGCACACGCAAGGCAGTCGGTCACCTTTATAAACACGCATTCGGACAGGGACGTTAAGCGTGTCTGGCGATGGGCTGTACAGCATGCCCGCGCCTTGGCCTCCCAGCGCAGCGCCGCATCACGTCCGTCACCACTTCGTGCCGAGTCCGGTTCATCGCCGTCCGAGATCTCCGCCACGGGACTGGATGTCACGCCGTCGTCCTCCTCTGCGCCCCTACGTGGCATAGTAAAAGCAAACAAAGGCAGAAAGAAAAAAGGGAAACGTATTGAAGGGAACACCACGACACCACAGGACGCGGTGAGGGTTTTGATTGTTGGCATGCCCAATGTCGGCAAGAGCAGCCTTCTCAACTCTTTGCGACGGGTCGGCGTGGGAAAGGGTGAGTTTGGTGTGGCCTGGGAGGGTGCGCAAGTATGTCGGGGGTGTTTGGTTGCTCAGACGAGCTTTTATCAACCGCTTTTCCTTTTTGTCCTGCGGTTGCCATTTTTTTCTTATCGGACAGGTAAAGCAGCGACGACGGCGCCCCACCCTGGTGAAACGAAGAAGCTGACAGGGACGGTCCGAATAACCCGTCCACCTCCGCCTTCGCCGTCCCTATCAAACACCGACGAGTCTGGCGATTCTGCTGGGGCAAACGAAGCCGAACTTCTCTGGACGTCCCAACGTCACGTAAACACGGACAACCCTGGTATATACGTCTACGACACGCCTGGGGTGATGGTCCCTTTCCTGGGCAATGGAGACTGGGGCGGAGAGAGAGCGATGCGCTTGGGTGTGACAGGTGAGTCCACGTCTCCTGTTCTGTGCATGAGATGCACACTATATTGGCGCCAAACCGTTCATGTCCTCACTCATCCACTTTCGCTTACCTTACACTTTGGGGCGCATGGCACGGCATGGCATAATAGCTGGAATTAAGGAGTCCCTTTTCGACATCCAATCCCTTGCGGACTACCTGCTCTTCAGACTCAACCTTCGCTACGCCTTCGAGCTCAGAGAATGGGAGAAGGAACGGCTAGGCGATGCGAATAGCCAGCTGCCGTCATCGGTGCAGGAGCAGGAGAAGACGCCTATCAAGGGTAAGTGGAGGTCGTATACATTCATGGTCACGTCCGCGGTCGGGGACATTTACCGTCGTTGACTACCCCCCGTCCCGTCCACTTAGAGCTACAACCACCAAAGCCCACATACCTCTCTGTGCTTCTTTCTTCATCATCACCTTCAACCGCATCCGCCGCTACCACGTCCCCGCTTGGCTCACCTGCTCGAATCGGGCCGACGAACTCCATCACCTCCATCCTCGCCGCTCTGGCCCCACGTGCACCAGGAGCGGTGCTTAAAGGAGGCCAGCTCGATCTAGACGCAGCTGCGCGGCTCTTCGTTGCCAAATGGAGAGAGGGAAAGATGAGGGGGACGGGAACTGGCGAGTTGGATCTGGGCTGGGGAGAGTACCGGTTTGACCGGGAGGATGGGAGCGTCGTCAGAGAGGACGGCTCGAGGGGTGCTGAGAGAGGGCGAGGGGGAACGGAGGGACGAACGGCCCTGCAAGAGCACGTCGACCGAGTCGTCGCCCGACACTTCCATCGCGGTACGCTCAATGCGGATGCCGTGGCGCACCTGGACGGGACGACGCCAAGTAGAATGGGGAACGGGCAACAGGGGGAGGGGGGAGAACTCGGGCCGTTGACGTCTAAGACGCAGATGCGGAAGCAGGACAAGGCGGAACGATTGCGGATGAGGTTGGAAAAGTTGAGAGCTAAGGGAATCGATGTGGACGGGTCTGGGAAAAGCAAGGGCAAGGGTAAAGGAAATGGCAAGGGACGACCGGGCAGAGCACGAAGTCGTGTTTCCCGGAGGAAGCGATGAAGGCTGTCTCGGGCGATGGTTAACTCGTTCGGGTGAGCCTGTCCTGTGCCAAGGATGGTTGCGAGAAGGCGTTACGTTTCGGCAGGTGCGACGATATGTCGATATGTAACCTATTTAACACTCTACACCTTGCGGGGGCTCAGAAGGGCCGTCACAAGGCTTGAGGTGTCGCAGGAGGGATAGGGCGGCGGTCGATCTTGTCTCTCTTCTGCTCGGCCGCCGCAACGCCCAAGATTGGTGTCAATCATTTCTTCCCGAAATGGGGGAGATAGTGGCGATAGGTAATCAGGTGAGGATGTGCTACGAGTCCCCGTCTGAGTTCATTGTGGAACGACGGGGGAGTTGAGCTCGAGAAGGCTGCATGGAAGAGACAGAGTATCGCCGTCAACTCGTGGAAATGCTCCTTCGGGAGGCTATCGGGTCCCCATCGGTCCCAGGCGGCTAGATTTCTAAGATGAGGTTGCCGACGTCTACTTGTCATCGAGAATGTCAAGACCGATGGTAAAGGATCCGGAGAAGTCTCTCACACAGAGCACAGTATGCGAATCGGTGCAAAACATCTGCGTACGGCCTCAAGAGACTTGCTACACATCATGGCATTTACGGCCAATACGAGATCACGATGCCGCTACTTGCCTCGCAAGTCAGCGACCTCGAGTGGCGCACCGTGAACGAGATGGACGTGACCGTGAATGGCATCGGTGTAGATGGGTAAGTCCGGGTGAGGGTGGAAAAGCCCCGCTTCGTCGCATTTGGCGATCGTTTGCAGGCCTGGCGGGTCAGTCAGGCGGAAAAGGCCAAAGCTGCCGAGAAAATCAAGGACAGGTAATTTAGGGATAAGGAACCGGAGAATAATGACAAGTGAGTAGGATAGCAGGATAGGGGAAGGCAAGCGTTGGAGAAGCAATTTTAAACGTACCTCGGGTCCTGGTTCGGCGCGCATACAATCGCTATGGCCTAAAGGGAGCAATAGACGAAACGGAGGTCGTTTCAAGCAGTCAGAGCTTTCGTTTTCCTGGACCACCCACTGCCTGATTTCTCACTCACCTCCGGCAGAATGAGCTGATAAGAAGCGTGGGTGTGCAAGTCAAGCGAGGACATGAAACACGATTGTGTGGGATGTGTATGAATCTGTACGATCAGGTTTCCCGGAAGCGAAAGGCAAAGATACCACAGACAGACAGAGTAAGCAAAACAAAACGAGGCAAGACTATATCAGCCGCCATTCCCGACGTCACGATAGGCAATCCTGTAACAGAAAACTAAGACAGAACGAGGACGCACGATCAACACGCAACTCACCCAGCCAAGCGTGAGAAGGTCCCGCTGATCCTGAAACTCAAACACCTCTTCCTCTCTTTCGGTAGTGCAGGTATCGCTTGTCGCAGTTTGCTTGGGCACAAGAAGGTGGGTCACAGTGAAGGCGTTGCGTTTCTGGTCGCGAGAAATCAAAAACAGAACGAAATTAGTAAAAATGAGAAAGAGAAGATGAGGAAGTGGCGAAGCGCAAAACAGCTAATGACTGGTGATCGATGGGCAATCGAGCACCCAATAACGGTGCATATAGACGAGAGCTCGAAAACATACCAAGTTACCCATCAGTAAGGCGCAAGTCTCGAGTTTATTGACGGTGTTGCCATGAGCGATGGATACAAACTGGGAGATGAGGTGTGAAGGGATGGTGACAGTGCGGAGCGGTGAACCGGATTCGGTGTATGCTGATGACGCCCGCCGGTGACGAAAGGGAAGGGTAAGAAAGCGAGCGAAAAGGAAAGTCGGCCTACGCAGCACAAATGGATTAGCTCACCGGTGATAGGCTCGTCACGACCCTGCGTCCATGGCGCACCAACAAGTGCCTCCGCATCTCTCTCAACCTTCTGTGCCCCGTCCGGATCCTGTCTACTATCCATGGCAATGGCAATCTTCTCCGGTTCATCTTCAAGCGCCTCCTTCGGAGGCCGCGGCGGGCCTTCGGGAGGTCGCAAAGACGGTATAGGACGATAATCGATAGTGGCTGGCGAAGGACGAGGGAAGAAAGCCGAAGGTATGCCAGGACGTGCGTAAGGCGAGCTAGCGAGTGCACGAGGTTTGGATGGCGATGCTGACGACACGGCTGGGCTCGGTATACCTCCGTACGCAAGATCGCGCGAGGTGATGTAATCCCTCGTTGTCTTCTGAGGTGCAGCGGCTTTCTCTTGATTGCCTTGCCCGATCTGATAATAAGCAGCCGAGGGGCTCGATCGAGGAGCGAAACCTTGTCGAGTCTGATGCAAGCTCATATGTCGAGAAACTGCGGGTGCTAGCGTCGGATATTCGAAGGCAGATGAGGCGTATGTCACACTCGACGTCGATGGCGACGACGGGGTTGTAGGGGCGAGGCCACTAGGCGTTCTCCGCGCAGATTGGAGCGTGACGGTAGCCGAGGAGACAGGGGAGCCTGCAGACATAGAAGAAGGCGCTGGGGACAATCGTCTAGTCTTGGAAGAAGAGAAGGCCAAATCGGCTAAGTCGTTCGGTGGTGGCGGGGTATACGGGATGTACCTGGAGAGGAGATAAGAAGAGCACGTTGAAAAAAGAAACTACTCGCTCCACACAATCCAAAAAAAAACTTACCTTCGCGGATCAGACCCCGCCCTAGACCTGGACTCTCCCTTTTTTTCTCCAATCCCACCAAAGACATTCCTCACATCCCATCCTGAAAAGATCCCATCCTCGTCCTGCGAGGGCACATACTCAATGCTACTCCTAGGCCCACCGCCACCGTCTTGACTCGAACTCCGGACCGACAGCCTTCGACGAGGGCCCGTGCCGCTTTCCAACTTGCTTCGCGGGCCTGCAGGCCTATGCGTCTCAGAAGAGGCGGAACCTGGTGCGTGCTGGGCCAACCAGGTTTCGTATCGAGTGTTGAGGATTGGTTTGAGTGCAGATAGCGCTGTGATGATGTCTTCGCTGTCCTGGTGTATGTATAACACGGAATGGTGAGGGAGCTCGGATCAATACTTGAAACCCTATGAGATATATCAAAGGGAGCTCGCCTTCTTGACTTTCTTCTTCACTTGTGGCGGCAGCGTACGATACTCTGGGTGCCGGTACGGCAAGATATCGATCAACAGCCTGACCGCGCGAAGTTAAGGGGACAGACAAGAGAAGCAAATAGTAGGTGTAACGTGAGCTGAGCTGCCTGGTCTTCCGGAAAGCGCCGACATTCACCAATACCGACTCCTCACTTTGCAGCCTTACACAACTGAACGAAAGCGCTCTGTAAGTCTCCCTCGTCCTCATAGATCTGAGCCTGTTTTCGGAGCGTGTCGGCGCCGGTGAGGTATCTTCGGACAGGGTGTCTAGGATCAAAAGGAACTTCAGAACCTTTGTCGGCCAGTTCTGCAATGCTGAGAGGGCGTGGGCCGGAGGAGGTGGACAAGGAGGACATTGTTGGCGAGGAGATGGGCCGCTGGCGGCAGGTGGATGCTGATGATCAAGTCGACTCGACGCTGGTAAGGAAATGGGATGCTTTGGTAGGAATAAAGAGGATGATATTGACAGACTAGGACCCAAGTAACTTCCCAGAATCCTCCTTGAAACCTTTGTCGTCGTCGTCGTCGCCGTCGTCGTCGTCGTGGCGTCTCCGTCATCGCCCCGTCCCCCCAAGCTGGGCCTTACATCTCGAGTCTTCCACGTGAGCACTGTTGCTGCGGCGACATGACGGTGTTGGTAGCCTCCAGATTCGTCTTCTCACACTCCACTCGAACAGATATTGTCTTGTTAACGTGGACTACGTCAGTGCCCATAGCAAACGACAAAGACTCTTCGTCGGTGAGTGGATTCGATTTTGCATGGCCTTTGGGCGAACACGTCCTCCCCGTCTGGGACCGTTTTCGCCGTGACCAGACAGTTTGTTCGCTCGCCGACACGACGATTGGTTCATTCTTCTCGTCCATCCTTCGCTCTCCGACGCGGACGTGCATCAGGTCACCCGCTCCAGCCTCCTCCACGCCATTATACTCACTTATACGAGCTGAGCTGCCCTTGTACCTACAAAGGCTCGGTGAGCTAACCCGCTATCTCACGATGAATATTCAAGTCGCTCTCCTAATCGATCGCTTTCCTCTCGCCCCCCCTTTCATCCGGCAGAACGACAACCCGTCTCATATACACCTCGGTCGAAATTTACCCCAACCAGCCATGTGGCTCACAGATCAGCAGAGTGAGCGAGCACGTTTGGTATAGCTGGGTCCGTGACGGTCACGTCTGTTGTCCGGACCGCCCGGGAACTGCCCACTTACTCCGCCAGACTTGCTTTTCACTCCCTTCTCGCCAACGTGCCATGCCAATCTACATCAACCCTAACCAGAGATTGGCGTAGGCCTGACCTCTTTTGGGGTCTTCTTCGTCTTCCTCGGTGTGCTGATGTTCTTCGACGGCGGGCTTCTCGCGCTGGGCAACGTGCTCTTCCTAGCCGGCATCACGCTGGTCATCGGTCCTACCAAGACGTTCCACTTTTTTGCACGCAGGAATAAGCTGAGAGGCACGGTTTGCTTCCTCGGTGGCATCTTGCTCGTCTTTTTCAAGTGGCCCTTCGTGGGCATGTGCGTCGAGGCGTTTGGGTTTTTGAATCTGTTCGGGTGAGTCTTGACGCCGAGAGGCTTTGGTTCGGCGAACAGGTGACAATATATATATAGTTCCCGCCTTTTTTATCCTACAGCGACTTCTTCCCTGTCATCCTGACTTTCTTGCGACAATTGCCTATCGTCGGTACCTTCCTCACCTTACCATACATCCGAGGGGTGAGTCTTTCCCCGCTCGTCCCACTCGCGTCTCTCTTTGTCAGAAAACTGGTCTACGATGAAGAGCGACTGAGGGTCACTGATCCTTTTCTTTTCTTGCTTGGCAGGCAACCGACCGGCTTGCCGGTGTCCGTCAATCGGCAGTATGATGTGGGCTGTCATGCTACTTCCTGTTCCAAACCTCCCCAGCCTCTAGGCAGCCAGTCCATTCCCTGTCACATACACATTCTTATCTCCTCGGGTCTTCTGCTCTCCTCAAACCGCATCGTTAAAAATCTTGGTCTGTCCCCGGTTCTTCTTACCCGACCAGGGGGACAGAACATCCGGGACGTCGAAACGATCACCTACTTTTTTTTTTTCATGCCTGCTTTGTACACACACGCTCGATGCTGCAGCTCTACTACAAGGTCGATTCGAATCGTCCTCCGTGTACAAAATTCGGCCCTGGCTAGTTCTAGAGTTCGACCAGAATGCCGTCACTAAAAAGCGTCGGAAGACTTGGACGACGTGGCCGTCGCGCAATAAACATGATCTAAATTAAACTGCGACGGAGGGTCACAGCAAAGTTCAACGTCGGCGTGTTCCATACAGCGACGCTCGCGTGGATACCATGGAAAACTAGAATTCCGTCCCTATTACACCACCCCACCCCCCCCCCCTTCTGGCGCATTCGCGACGGCGCTACCGCTCCTCGCCGAGCATCGTAGCTCCAAACTGTTCGAAGATTTGGCCGAGGACGTTGTACTCCGGTCCTCCGACGAGGACGAGGAGGGCGTAGAGAACGGAGACGATCATGACGATGAACATTGCCGGTCGGGACGAGACCATGTCTGTTCCAAATCCGACGTGGACGAACAGCATGGATCAGTGAGATGGAAGGAGAGAAGAAGAAGGCTGTGCGAAATCCGCTCGGTCGGCGACGCCACGCGACTCACCTCCCAAGCTGAATCCCACCCTCTCCCCGGCCTCCCACCTGTCAAGCGCCTGTTCCCTCCTCTCCCTACTCGCAAACATGTCCGGCCTCACTTGATTCTGGACCACCTTGCCGCTCGGCGAGTGATAGATGACCACTGTCGGAGCTGCGATCACGTCGAGTTTGGCGGCTAGGTGCACCCTGCTGAAGGGCCTCACGTAGATCGACCCTTCGGGGTCGGAAGCGGCCAGCGAGGCGTCCAGGTCCGGTTCGGAGCCTAGGAGGAAGTCTTCGTTGTGCGCCAGCGTGGGCGGTGGAGACGGCGTATCAGTGTCGTTTTCGTCTGGGAGGGAGGAGCTACGCGGATGCCGTCGTCCAGATCCGGACTTGGTTCAGCTTGCACGCCCGTCGAGGATTCTGCCATTTCGTCCACGTACCCATCGTTCCACTCCATCGCCAACCAGGGCTTGTTCTTCGTCGCCGCGTTGAACCACTCCTCATTCACATCCACGCTCACGTAAATCAACTGCCATCGCATCGCGTTTAGAGACAAGAGTCAGCGTCAGCCCTGATGGATGAAAACAGATACTGGGTGGAGAGCAAAGGAGCGAAGATGCGCACCTTGAACCGATGTCGGTGCTCCCTGCAAAAGTCTTCCAAATTCTGTCGTTGGAAGGAAGACGAGGCGACACCAGACCATTTGACCGCTATCAGCATTACCGTCACCTGGTAGCGGATGCACTCGCATCAAAACGCCCTCCCCACTTCTCAGCTCGCCCCTACTCACGCGGTGAAACTGCTTCAATGGGGCCGCTGCCCCGCCCCATGTCGCGCCGAAATAGAAGGCAACGACGTTGACGTCCCTGAATTCGCTGTTCAGATTCACCTCCTCCCCGAACCCATTCCGGAGACGAAGTCTCCTCAGGAGCTGGTCGGGGTGCGTGTAGAGCTCCTTGGGCACCGGCTGGCGCTTGATGCTGTCCGGACGGAGCGCGGATTTCGAGGGTTGGGCGGAGAGGTCGGGTGCAGAGGGAGTGGGCGCCGCGTCATCGGACGAGGAAGGTTGCGGTGGAGAAGGCTCGAAGGAGACGCGGCGCTTAGCCTTGGTGGTGGTCATCGTCACAGTTTGGGTCTGTGGTTATCGAAGGTCGTGAGGAGAAAGCGAGGTCGACGAACGTGCAGGGCAAGAGCAAGAGCAAACAAGAGTCGTCGGCGAGCGGGGCGGGAAGAGGGGTGTTGGTGTTTCGAAGCGGGGAGGCAACAAGAAGAGACGAGATGGGGAGTGAGAAGGAAGCGAATGCTGAGACCAGAAATCCCTTCCTTCGTCTTCTTCAGTTTTCCTCGGCGGTGTACGTAACGTGTACGGATGGAGGAGCCGACGGCCGAGCACGAACGACGACGACGGCTGCAGACGTGATCTGATCGGCCGGCCGAACCGAGCAGCGAGCGGACGCGCCGGCAACGTGCGACGTCATGAGCATGAGCGGGCCCGCCCTTTCGATGGAATAGAATACCTCCACTCGACCTGCTGCTCATTTGGAATGGAACGAGCCCGACGGATAAAGACACATGCACTTTCCTCCGTCCGGAGAGAACGAAACCAAGCGGGGACGCCCAGGTCGATTCTATTTCTACGGATCGTTCCCGACACGCATTCTTCTTTCTGGGCCACTAGGGCCGACTCCAACATGCCATTCCTTAAGACAAGTAGCCCTTGGCGAGAGCAATCTCAGCGTTCATGACAGAGCTTGTCGCCGCTCCCAGCATGACGTTGTTGACGAGGACAACGAACTGGACACGTGGGAGGCAAAGAAGAACGAGAGATGTGAGAGGGACGGAGGAGGGCGACGGCCGGACGCGCGCTAGAGAACACGGGAACGCACCTTGATGTCGAGCACGCCGCATTCCCGGATCCTGCCCACATTCACACCGGCGCCTTCTTGCCAATCCCTGTCCAACCGCGGCTGAGGCCGGTCCGGCTCGTCGTGAAGAGTGATGGCAACACGCGGCGCAGAGTGGCACCCGAGCCTCTGTGGCTCGCTGACAAACTTCGCCATTGCTTCGCGCACCTGCTCTGGGCTCGGTGGAGGCCTCTTGGCGAAGCTCACGCTGACGCACTCCAAGTGTCCGTCCAAAACTGGCACGCGGTTGCAGGAGGCAGAGACCTTGAGCGGGGAGTGGGAGTGCAAGTCGAAGCTCTTCTTGTCGTCGGCAATGCCCCCAAGGATCTTGGCCGCTTCCCACTCCATCTTCTCCTCCTCGCCACTGATGTATGGCACCACGTTGTCGTGGATGTCCAAGGAGCTCACGCCAGGGTACCCCCCTCCAGAGATGGCTTGCATGGTCTGTACGATGACCTTGTCGAGCGGACCGAAAGCTTCCTCTAGCGCCTTGAGAGGAACGACGAGACCAGTGGTCGAGCAGTTCGCGTTGGTGATGATGTAGCCCTTCGAAATCGAGCCGGGCTTGAAGGAGGCCCGCTGGTGTGGGATGATGTCCAGGTGAGAGGAGTTGACCAGCGGGACCACCAGAGGGACAAGAGGATGTTGTCGGTAGTTCTTGGCATTGGAAAACACGCGCAAGTCGGCGTCGCGGAAGGCGGCCTCTGTCCGTCGTTATGAAAACGAAAAAAGTGGTGAGGGTGACGAGCGGAAAGTCAAGAGACATCGCAAGATAGGCCGTCAGTTAAGCCTTCCGGCGGTAAATCGAGATGCTCTCTTGTCGTCCACTCACCGACATCCCCGGCGACGTCCGAGTCCAAACCGCTGAACACCACCTCACATTCCTTCCAACCTTTCTCGTCCGGCCTGCACTCTGTTACGACCATGTCCTTGACGTTGTCCGGAATCGGCTTGGTCTGCTTCCATCGACCGACCACAGCCTGCTTGTATGGCTTGTTGGCTGAGTTTCTTGACGCACCAAGGGCGTGCAGCTCGAATTGGGGATGAGAGGAGAGCTGGAGGATAAAGCGCTGGCCGACGGTCCCTTTGCAGGTCAGGTGAGAGAAGGTGGGCAAGAATTCAGCTTCAAGTCCTCTCCTAAGCGGAGGCTGCATCACAGAGGCCGTCGAAACTCGGATATCGGCCACATACAGCCAATTTGAAAGACGGAAGGCGCCTCCTATGCCCCTACGACCCATCGAGACCACCGCTAGTCCGATCGAAAATTCCTGACGCTGGCAGATGAAACGAGCGACGCGCAGCTCCGCGACTCACCGGTGGCGCCGAGAACACCGACCTTGAGCTTGTTTTGAGAGGAGAGAGCCATAGCCTGCGATCTTTTTTTTTCTTTGGAGGAGAACAAAGCGAGCGAAAGTAAGGAGATGGGAGGTAAGCGAGATGAAGTGAGTCAAGTCGTTGTCGGCTTCCAGCTGCGGCCGGGACTTGTCTCCATCTTCTCGGCTGCGGCATAACCAATTGGCCGGCCGATCATACGCAAGGACATCGCTGCTCCCACCGACCATCGTCCTCGTCCATCGCGGGCACTCGGCGCGTAGATCTGTGGGTGAGTGCTCTGGTCGCTGTTCCAGATGTTTGCTAGAGGACCCCGGGGAGGCAGAGAAGAGTGAGGGTTGGTCAGTCGAGGACGAAGCAATACGCACTTCGTGGATACGCGGTCATACTCGACGTTCCTCCTCTTTTGCGTTTAGACGGAGCCGCTCGAGCGCAAGAACCACGCCCGGTGCGCTCTGAGTGCTCGGGTGGCGTGTTCTGAGCTGTGCGGGGGGGACCGCGTCTCGTGGTGACATACAATGCGTTACAGATACTGCTGAGGCTTGATCGTCGTCGTTCTTTTCCGAGTGGTCTCGGCATTTGGGTGTTTCGTTATTCGTCGTCCGGACAGCGAGCTGATCTCAATCATCCAAATTCTCCTTGCCTTTCTCCTCGGTCAAAACGGGGTCTGCAGCTTTTCAGCAACCATGTCCGCGGAAACGGACTTTGACGCTACGCTCGCCACTCGCATCCCTTCGATGGCTCCCATTGCCTCCGGGGAAGGGAAGGACGGCGCGACCGGCGAAGCCCAAGAATATACTGGACCTGTGCTCATGAATCCGTCAGCCAACATGCGCCGCCTGTTCTGCGTAGTGTGTGCCAGTAACCAGGTGAGTTTTTGTGGCCACCGGGGAGGATTTAGAAGTGCCGCTTGTGCTTCCTTAGATCTGACACGGGCTCGCTCCATCCGCGCCCGGACTAGAACCGCTCAATGGAGGCTCACAACGTGCTGGCGTAAGTGATTTAAAACGTCCTTTTGCGCATGATCTTAGGTGAACGGCCTCCCGCATCTGACCCCAATATCTCCGTGCCGTTTTACAGTCACGCTGGTTTCAAGGTCGTCTCATCTGGCACGGGATCAGCGGTCCGCTTGCCAGGGGCCACAATTGACCGACCAAACATTTACGCCTTCGGAACTCCTTATAACGACATGTACAATGACCTGAAGGGCAAAGATCCGAGATTGTGAGTCGTTGACTCCAGCAATCACGACTCATGCGCCCGCTGACATATGGGCCACGTCCAATCACGTTTACTGCGTGTTCACAACCCTCTTTCTCAACAGGTACACCGCCAACGGCCTTCTCTCGATGCTGGATCGAAACCGACGATTGAAGTTGGCGCCTGAGAAATGGCACGAGAGCCACAATGTCGCGGACGTGGTCATCACCTGCGAGGAGCGATGTTTTGATGCCGTCTGCGATGGTGAGCTGTGCATTCAGTCTGCAGTCGAAAGTCCGGGGAGGTCAGCGCTCGATAAAGTCGTGCCTTCTCACGCCCAGACGCCGTCTTGTTGTTCAGATCTCCTCTCCCGTTCGGGCGAGCTCAATCGACCGGTGCACGTAATAAATGTGGACATCAAAGACAGCCACGAGGAAGCCCTCCTCGCTGGCAAGGCTATCCTCGAGCTCGCACAGGCCATCGAGGAGAGCAAGGACCTGGACGAGGACATTGGTGATATCCTCGAGCGTCATCAGGAACGACATCCTCATCCGCTCCTTCACACAGTCGCATATTACTGAACGGACATGTCCGGTTTCGTTCTCATGTCCTTTCTCTTCATCGACGTGTACGATATAGTGGTGCTCCCGGTTTAGGTTTGTTGCATATCATATGTGCACCATGGGTTGCGGCGGGCGGTTTCTATAGTGTGTGACCGATCGAATCCGGAATTTTGGCCTAGCTGAGAGACGACAAGCGACATGCGTCCTACGATCCACGTAATGCAGACGCACGCACGCCTTGTGGATAGGCAGATTTTTGCTCGCGAGAATCGATGCTGCTCGAAGGGCCGGCACGCGAGCCAATGGTGGTGAGTCAAGACCAGACGAAACAAACGTCCTCCCCAGTATCGGCGTGAGGTCGCTGTGCGGAACGTATGCCCCGGCTACAAGCCGGCAGACTCTTGGACATCGGCCACGAAAAAGGTATAAATCGGTGGTATGCGCGAATCCTTCGTACGTTCGTGTCGCTCGCTCTCACTCTACGACGCCCGCCGTCACTCCAAAGCGTCGTGTTCCGAACAAGCTCGCAGTATCCGCCTCCAGCCTCTATCAGGGGTCTTACAGACCCCAGCCGCCGTAGTCAACATGACCCGAGACAAACTTGATCTTTACAAAACACAGAGTTGCGCGGTATCGTGGTCATCGAACGGACAAAAGCCCCCTCAGAAGTCGGTCACAGCGCCATGAGAAGCGTCCCAGACGTCTCTGGCATATCTGTGGAGGATGCCGCGATTGACTTTGAGGGCTCTCTTGCTCGGGTCCGCTTCCCAGGCCTTCTTCCGAGCCTCGAGAGTAGCCTCGTCTACCATCAATTCGATGGTCTTCTTCTCAGAAGAGATGGTGATGCTATTGGAGAAGGCGATGAGGATGGAGAGATGCATTTGTCTGCGTGAGCGCGTGCGTGTTCAGCGCGACTAGAGCCTCATCGTCCCTCTTCTCACCGGTCCCCATCCTCGACGAGGGCAATCGGACCTCCAGCGATCGCTTCGGGCACGACGTGACCTACGGAAACGGGGCAAATGATCACGTCAGTGTTGGATGCCCATACTTCCCCCCTTCTTTTTGACCGCTCAGGGCTTCCAAAATCAAAACTGACCGATGGAGAAGCCGTGAGAGGCGCCGCTGAAGCGACCGTCCGTGATGAGGGCAGTGGTGGATCCGAGACCTGAAGGATATAGGCAAGAGATGAGGAACGAAAGAGGAGCGCCTACATGACACCGGTGACTACCTACCGGCGCCCATGATAGCAGCCGTAGGACCGAGCATCTCGGGCATGCCAGGCGCTCCCTTAGGGCCCTGGTATCGGATGACGATAATTGTACCAGACTTGACCCTATTCTCGGCAATGGCATCGTAAATGCCGTTCTCCGTGTCGAAGACGAGCGCCTCGCCTTCAAAGTACAGTCCCTCCTTGCCCGTTAGCTTGCCCACGCTGCCTCCCGGCGCCAAGTTGCCTCTAAGGACTGCAGCGCAAAACGGGAAAAAAAAGTGAGAGGTGACCCGACAACCTGGTGGGCTCGCATCCGATCGGCGCCCACTCACTCGTGAGATGCCCGGTTGGCTTAAGAGGGTTGCTCAAGGGACGGACAATGTCCTGTTCAGTAAAGTCCAGAGACGGCGCGTCCGCGACGTTCTCTGCCAACTGCAAAGCAGTGGCCAAACACAGAAAGAGAGAGGTTCAGCTTTAGGCAGGGTGAAAGGCTCTACAACGGCCAGGCGCAGCTCACCGTCTTGCCCGTGACGGTCATGATGTCTCCATGAATGAGATCGGTATTCTCGATCAAATACTTGAGAACGGCGGGCACACCTCCGATCTTGTGCAAATCTTCCATCATGTACTTGCCGCTCGGTTTAAGATCGGCGAGGTACGGCGTGCGGTCACCGATCTTCTGAAAGTCGTCCACGCTCAGCTCCACGTCCGCCGCTTTGGCAATCGCGAGGAGGTGGAGGACCGAGTTGGTGGAGCCTCCCAAAGCGTGAGTGAGGGCGATGGCGTTCTCAAACGCCTTGCGCGTCATGATGTCTCGTGGCTTGATGTCGCGGGCGAGCAGCGTCTTCATGTACGCACCCGCACGCAGGCATTCTTGCGTCTTCTCAGGGTAGACGGCAGGGGTCGACGAAGACAGCGGAAGCGACATGCCCATGGCCTCGATGCAGGAGCTCATCGTGTTCGCCGTGTACATCCCTCCACAAGCTGTGGGGAATTTCACGTTGGCCAAGTCAGTGAGAGACAGGACGTACGAGAAAAAGAAGCACACCCACCGCCCGGACCGGGGCAAGAACGGCGGATTACGTCCACTCGCTCCTCATTCGTGATCTTCTTGGACAGGAAGGCACCGTAAGCTTCATAGTTGTCGGCCTGAGGGGCGGATGGCGAAGAAGCAAACTGAGGCTACTGAAAGCGATACAAACGCCGCTGTCAAACCGCTTACAATGTTGACCATATCTCCTTTCTTCTTCTTCAAACCGGGACTGTCCATGCTCAGTACGCCAGGCTGGATCGTGCCGCCTTGAATATCATCAGGAAGAGAAGGACTCAGATGTGGCTAGCCGGCTCCCGTAGCGGATGACGCCCTCGCGCTCACCATAGACAATGATGGTGGGCCTGTTATGGCGAGCGGCGGCCATCATGCACCCTTGAAGCAAAGCAATCTCGAACAATGAGCATGGCGAGCAAGCGTTGACGAGCGGCGTTGTGAGTCTTACCGGGCATGTTCTTATCACAGCCGGGGATGGAGATGCTGTTCGGGCAATGAAGAAAACCGAAGGAAATGAGCAGCAGCTAGACAAGAGCCGGAATGACCGATCGTGAGCCTTTGCATTTCGGTAGCTCACTTTCCATCGTAGCACTGTGCCATGGTGACCGCCTCGATAGAATCAGCAATGAGGTCGCGCGAGGGAAGAGAGTATCTCATTCCGTCCGAGCCCATGGTGATGGCATCGCTAGAAGAGAGGAATTATTGGAGGAGATCGCATAACTCAATGTTGCCGTCCTTCAGTAGACGGCCGTCTTTGCCTGACTACGGAAAGAAAGGGTGTAAAGACTCACGAAATGCCGATAGTATCTGAAACGGGGGGCCCAAGATGATGTGCACGGCTTGTCAGAAGATGTTCGCGCGTCTTGCTGCAAGGACGACCCATGGCCAAACCTGATAACTCACTGAACTGAAGTCCAACGAGGCCCTGAGCGGCGCAACCTTCCTTAACTTTCTTGGCCAGATCGAGCAGGTGGACATTGCTAAGCCAAGGACGGCGGTTAGCACCTTATGTCAAGTGTGAGCGCACGAACGTACAACCTACCATGGGTTTCCCTCCCACCAAACCGAAGAGATTCCGACTTGAGGCTGAAAGGAGACGAGAAAGCTAAAGTGTCTATGACCCCGCCTTCTGAAGGCTGAGGCCGATTCCACAGAGCACCGCCGAGCGGAGGCTCACCTTGGTCAGGTCCTCCTCCGAAAGACCACAAGCATGAACTGCGAGCGTGAGACAGCAGAAAGGGTTCAAGCAACCGTGAGCGCATCATCTCAAAGATCGCACTTCGAGAGCGTCTCCACCACCGCCTGTCGCCTACAGCAGAGAACGGCCGAGACCAGACTCACGCATAGCCTGTGCGCCGCCTCGGTTCTGAGCCTGCGTGATGGTGCGGCTGAATTTGTTTAGCACCGCGCCGTCCCCCTGCGGGGCGGCGCTGGCAGCGTTGCTGGGCGTGGTAGACTTGCTAGGGACGAGAAGAGGATCACGCACGAGCTCTGGTGAGGGGGCGCCTTAGGAAGGGGGGCGACCTAGGATGGCATGGTCCAGGACTCACATGTCGACTTCTCCGAGTGCCATCTTGGGTTATGTGTGAGCGACGGCGCGGCAGACTGAAGTACAAGAGGTGGTGTGCGACCTTTCTAACGGAGACGAGGAGACGTGGTGGTTTAAAGGGAGCGAGAGCGGCGTGCCTCGTTGCGTTTGTCGTCCAAGTTATGTATGTACCTTGACCGCTCGCCTCGCCGATCTCGGCTAGCGTGCGGGGTCGTTGCGTTGCGGCGGGGAAGACGGTCCGACCAATTTCACTTTCTTCCGGCCGGCCAGTCCAGTCAGGTCGCCGACATATCCAAGCCAGTAAGTACGTTAAGTCCCTCTCCGGCCAGTCCGGTCCGACAAGCCTCCGCAGAGGAGAGACGTCCCGAATGCAAAGGGTAGTCTAGTTCGTACAAGTAGGCCACGAGGACTGGCTACTGTACAGGCTGGCTGTCCAGTGCGACGCTTCCAGGACGGACACGGCAGACAGACAGACAGACAGACTATCAAAAGTCCGAATAAAGGTCGTCCAAGCAAACACTCTTCCCTTCCGCCTGCGCACTATTGAGTATGGCCTCGAGAAGGACGAGGTCTCGGATCGCCTCGCGAGAGTGTCCCAGGCGGACCCCGGCAGCGCGCTCCTTCGCGTCAGGGATGCCCCAGACGTCGTAGCGGATCGAGTCGACGAAGCGCTCCACCTCGAGCTCGAGGCCGTCGCCCACGTAGCTCTTTTTGTTCCCGCCGCCGCCGTGAACGGAGTGAGCGAGGTCCCACTTACGCTTAGCATCGTTCTTCTCGTCCGACACCTTGACGCTCAGCGTGATGGAGCCCTCGGATCCCTGCACAAAGATCTCGTTGCACCGCCTCGCCGCATCCTTCCTTACACGAGAACGACATCTCGAAGCGCCCCACCGCGCCGTCCTGCGTTTTCATCGTCGACATGAGAGTGTCTACGGGAAAGAGATGAGGTTGGATGAGGATGGAGTGGGCGCTCAAAGAGACGACCTTGTTCGCCGGTTGCGGCAGGATGGACATATGCCAAGAAGCCGGGTGAACGCCTCCGTCGAGAAGAAAACCTCCCTGATGAACATGATTCTTCTGCCACTCCGTCTCGAGATAGGCGTTGTGCGCTTCCTCCGGGGGTGTGATGTAGCCGAGCTGGCTGACGAAGAAAAAGGCCACTCGACCGATGCCGCCGATGCGCACGAGCTTGGACGCCTCGAGCACGGCTGTCTCGTGCCGGTACTGCTCCGCCACTTGCCATTTGAGGCCCTTTGGCTCGAAATCCCGTCGTGTTCGGGGCTGACGAGTCCCGCACGGAATTCGTGTATAACTGTGACGACTGGCATATGGCTGAACCACGTCAAGGGTGAGCCTTCAAGGAGCCTTTGAAGGACTGTCCTGCGAGCGGCGAGCGAGACTTCGTAGATTTTGGATATTGAGCCACGGTACGCATTCTCCCTTGTCTTGCTTCTTGATGACAGGATCTTTGCCGCCAATGGTGAAGTTGCTCGCTCGACCTTTGCAGGGCCCGATCGCTGGCGGCCATGACCCAGGTCACACTCGCTGAACCTGCTCCCGTCCTTCTTTCTGCTTGCCGGCACACTCCCCTCCGTCGTCGCCCTCGCCCGTAAGGTTCAACTGGTCGCGGTCTATTCCCGTTCCTCCAAGACGGTCAACCTCGACCGCTCCTCGTCCGCCCTTTCCGCTTCTCATCCCTCTATCGAGGCATACTCGGATGAGACTCCCGGAGCGACGTCGACGAACTTCTCTCCCGCAAAGACATCGACGCCGTCCTCGTCTGTCTGCCCATCACCGGCCAACCTCAGGTCATCGTCAAAGCGCTGGAGAGCGGCAAGCAAGTTCTGAGCGAGAAGCCCCTCTCTCAGCCGCCGCTCAGCTACGCACCTGCGCCGAGAAGGGCCAGTCGGACTTTGCCATCCTCGGGACGGGACGTTTCCATCAAGGTTGCGGACATGCCGAGCAGGGAACGGAAATCGAGGGTAGAAGCTGGTATCCGAAGAAGACCAAGCGACGGCTTCTGGGAGCTTAGGAGAGCCGATCGTCGAGTGTGAAGTGCAGGCCAATTCGTGCTGAGCCCGCGAGACCACTACATTCGTTAGAGCGACACATAAGAGCAGCCGCGCCGTGCAAAAGTATGCTCTCTGTGAGGCTCGAACTCACGACCTCAGGATCACAGGTGCAAAGCACCCTCATAATAATATGAGACCTGCGCGCTAACCAACTGCGCCAAGAAAGCTAAAAGTCAGGTGACACAGACGACGTGCCGCAGTAACAAATTTAAAAACAGTAAAAGATTTTGTAAAAAAAAAAAGATGCTCTCTGTGAGGCTCGAACTCACGACCTCAGGATCGCAGGTGCTTTGCACCCTCATATTATGAGACCTGCGCGCTAACCAACTGCGCCAAGAAAGCCGCTGTTGGTGATCGTGTGAGGCTGTGCATAGGTAAGGATAACATGACCAATCGCTGCGGCGTTTTGTACAACGCGAACCTTTCACTTAAAGAGATGGGTGCCGGCAAACTCATTGCACAAGCGGCGGCCCGTGCCGCAGTCCAAAAACCCGATAGCGACCAGACTGAACTCGTCGCTCGTCAGTCTGTCCGTCGCCACGTCTTGAGCCCGGACAAGCCAAGATGCCCAAGTTCAACGCTCGAGTCCTGTGAGTCAGCCCGTCCGGAGACGCATCTCCTCGGAATGTACTCTTTCCAGTTTTGCAGCATCTGATTTCTGTCTTGCCCGCACCTCGGACTTTGCAGGCGCGACGCCGCGGCGCGCAAGACGGTCGCCTCCACCGAGCTCCTCCGACGTTCCTACCTCTACATCGCTAGAAACACCACGCTGCCCGCAAAGGTGCGTCACCAGGCACAGCTCCAGCTCAACTCTTTCCCGCGCGCGGCGAGGCCAATTGCCGTCAAGGATCGGTGCATTGAGACGGGTAGGGGAAGGGGCGTCCTGCCGGATTTCGGGCTTTGCCGGGTGAGTGGGGCGATTGGAAGGGCAGGGGTTGAAGTCCATGCTCTCGTCAAGAGAGAGTGCTAATTTCCATGCGCCTTCATCCTTCCGTCGTGTCAACAGTATCAGTTCCGATTGAAGGCTCTTGCAGGAGAGTTGCCCGGAGTCAAGAAGGCTACTTGGTGAAGGGCTCTCCTTCTCCCGTCCGTGACGAACCTCGAATGGCCGAAGGCAATCGACCGTTCCATTCGTTCGCATCCTGTCCAGGCTACTCACATGCTATTGTGATTGTGAGCTCGAATTAGTCTGCCCACGCAACGAAACATGCCACAACAGACTATCTGTCCCTGAACAGCCGGTTGCCGGCATCCTGATCTCGTGGTTGACAAGGCCTCATGACGCTTCGGCGACGAAGGAAGGCTCGATTCATCAGTGACTGGTGCGATACCAATCATGAAAAGCTAAGAGTACAGGAACTGACAGCCGGAAGGAAATGAAGAGGAAGGGAGAGTTCTACATCTGCTGCGAAGACGGCGGCTTCGAAGACAGGAGCTCAACATCGTGCTGCTGTGGTGTAGGCGACCACTTTCATCGAACTCTCTCGAAGCTGGAAGACGTTGAGAGCGAACAGAGTCAGCCTATGACCTGAGTGTTCCGAGACGATGTCCAGCCTCAAGCTTCGCCAGGCTCACCTTGAACTCCGACCCAGAACGACAACGCTTAAATCCATGATCTGTTGGGGGCAGGGGCCAGCCCGCAGCGTCAACAACTGTAGTTTTACTGCCAGCGACATCGCAGACACGGCACGCGCATAACAATCATTACTCACCCATTCACCTAGAGCGTCGTTGCCGTCGTCATTGTCATTAGGCGGTAAGAGCCAACGGAAAGCGTCAGATTTTCTTCCTTTCGACTAGCCTCAAGTCAACGTTCTCTCCGAGTCTTCACAGTGATCCCCCGCCCAATAGGGAAATTAGCAGCCGCCAGTGCTCCTTCCAGCTGTCTCGTCTGTTCTCGGCCCCCCTCCAGCCCTGCTCCAATACCTCCTCTTGTCCATTGGCGAGCCGGCGAGCGACTCACCGGCCTCCAAGTATATCCGCATGAGCTGCCGCAGGTCCTTGTTCGGTATCTTAGCAATCGAGGGCGTCAAGCCTGTGCTGCGCTTTATGCCGCTGATTTTGTGTTGGCCGCAAGAGGAAGGGAGCGGGCGAGTGGCGGAGGACACGTGGGCCATGGTCAGAGTTGAAGGGTTGAGACAAACGGAACCTCGAAGAAATCCGCTGCAATGGGCCAAATGAGCAATACGGGACGTGATGGCCTTCGACAAGCTTACCTCAAACAGCAAGACAGGAGCATCAGGTCGATCCCTACATGGATGAGCCTGCCGAGCATTGCGACTGACTGCTGGCTGCGAGATGCGAAGGGGGTTGGCGAGTGTCACCCGGGGCGAGGAATCAAGCTCCACTGCGATGATCGGTGGTGACGTCCAGAGATGCGGACGTGAAGGTGGAGTGCCTTCTGGAAGGAGATCGGGGAGCCTTGACGGAGAGAGAGGTGATTAAGGTCGACGTCGACCACACGTGATCTGACGCCCTTGGTCGTCAGGGTAGCGGTCACCGTGTCGCGACCCCGTTTACGACCGTCTATTTCCTAGGCGGTAGATCACTTCTATTGCTCTCGGTGTACCCCTTTGTGTACGCTCCGAGCGCCTATTCCTCTCGAGAAACGTATATAAAGAGGACGGGGACCCCACTGTCTGTACTCCCTGTGAGGAGGAACACCATGTAGATACCACCATCTACCAGCTCACAGTCGATATGCTCGGTTACCACCTTGTCTATCTGAGGCCTAGTCGGCGCTGGTCGATCGCGTTTGCCGCAGCCCCGGCACCCCCTGCGACTTCTCACAGCCCTTTGGGCTGCCCAAGCGCGTCGACCAGCGAGGGCGCACCCACCGAACGCCTACGTCACATCTCATTTCGTTTCTGTCGCTACTTGAGGTCGTCGAACACTACTGCTCACCCCGTCGCTCGCGAAGATGAAGGCTCTTTCTCAAAGTGACGGGGTCGCTTGAACTCTTCGCTCATTTGCGCCATCTGTGTGGGAGCGACTGATCGAACCCAACCTTGCTCTCAGGCCCAGGTCGAAGACGAGGGCGATCCTCCGTCCTTTCTGACATGTCGTCGCCGTCATAATGAGCTCACAGGCCTCGCTTCCATTGCGCTCACTCCATCGGCGTTCGGACTCGGCACACCCCCCTCCTTCAGCTGCCTCACGTCTGAGAGGTGGATCCCCGGGGCAGACAGGAACCTGCCCGTCAAGGTCAAGAACATGTCCAAAACTCGATGGGGCAAGAACTGGGGCAACTTTGAGCGCATCGATCGGGTCCGCGACAGGGAGCTGGACGAAGTGAGTCGGTTGAGACCAGCGACGGGCGGAGGTGTTTTTTTTTTTTTTTTTTGTTGACGCCGTATCCCCTTTTGCCTTGAATCTCGTGCTTGTGATGAGTTAGCCGACTTTGCGAATGGAGTGCGCCAGCAGAGTTCTCGACGGATCGTTCGTTCTCCCTATCCCTTATCGCAGCCGGAAAGACGACAGGACACGGGGCGAGTACTGGAAGGACGCGTGAGTCGTTCTCGCGTCTTGTCCGACTCTACGAGCTCACTTTTCGCATTTCTTTCTTTCGCGCCCTCGCGTTCGCCGGCAGAAAAACCTATTTTGGAGGTGCCCTCCTCGTCTTCGAGTGGCGCACCAACTGGCCGTTCATCCTGCCTCCCGCCACCGCCCCATGCTCCGAGCAGTTTGGTACCGTCGTCAGGGTGCGCGCAGCGAGGTTTTTCCTCTTTTTTTTTCTGTAGAGGGGTTCTTAATTTTGCTGTCGACGTCTGTCCGCACAGGCTCATCCTGCCCACCATTTTGGAAAACTGGAAACCGTAAAGAAGGCCAAGGGCGAAGAGGCGGTCAAGGCGGAGGAGCCGCCGGTGAAGCGACCGCCGCCCGAGCAAGTGGAAATACGCCCGCCAAGCCACCTTGCCAATATAAGGACGATGTTGCTTGCTGCTCGCTCGATCTGCCCCGTATACCCTAGTCGTACCCTTTCGTCTGTGCGTGCTTGTGTCATCCACCTTTCATGAGGCGCGAACATGGATCGGGCCGTTCAACTTGCATAACGGCTATAGCTGGCGTTGGCGTTGGACAGCGTACATGTCAACTTTGCTGATACCTCTTGCCCGTCTATTCCCTTATGGCGTCGCTGTCTATCGCCTCCTATGCGGGCCACGCCTGGCACTATGACGCGCACGGTTTGCATCGGCTCAAAGCCACGACCCTAGAATAGGAAACCCTTCAATGGCCTCCAGCCCTTTATAATATGCCTTTCTGTCGCCTCGAATATCCAAAAAATGTGCGAGTGAGACCTGAGCGCCATGGCCTCCCTTGCGTCCCTGACAGCTTTGTGGCCGACGTCAAGCGCAGCGCTGCCAGTCCTTTGTCCATCAGCACTATTCTTTCCATCTTTAGCGAGACGACGAGACGGCTCTGCAAACGGGCCGAAGCTTTGCGTCCCTTTCCATTACCAGTGAGAGGGACGCAAGGGAGGCCATGGCGCTCAGGTCTCACTCGCACATTTTCCGAGAGGCCTGGAACCACGCGTCCGATCCATTGCCTGGGCCAGGCAGCTTCGTGGACCTTTTCGGTTCACGACTGCGCCGGACCTCTCAAAAGAATACCAGTTCAATCTGAAAGGTCAGTTTTCTCGATCTTGTCATCCTACTCTCCTCGATTCTGACGACACCGCACTCTGTACACTTGTCAGGCCTGAGCAGAATATGCTCAGCACTTGCGCCGTTGATCGTCATGACGTTTTCATCGCCAATCAGCGACGCAATTGCTCGTGAGCATCTGCGAGATGTCTTTACAAGGCCAGAGGATCTCCGCTTTCGGGAGCCTTCACCCTCGACTTGGCGTCAGCTCACAGATGTCTCCAAGGGGAGCGGGCGTGGGCGAATCGCCCTGCTGGACCAGAATGGTACATCAGCTATCCAAGTCTGCTTTTGGCCAAGTCTGCTTTTGGATGGCTGATGTACGCTACCGTAGAGGCGGATGCGCCGGTCCGGTCGGTCGGAACATCAAGGAGAAGAAGAAAAGGTCTCCCTCGAAGCGGCCTCGGCGAAAAATTCGGCGACCTCGTCCAACAAAGGCCGGCGCAGGGGATTGGCGTATTGGCAACGCTCAACCATGACGGTGCAGGCGGCAGGAATACGCACCGCGACGTGTCCCGCGCCTACTTGTTCCTCCTCCTCCTCCTCGTCTGGATCCCTGCCCGCCAAGATGTCTCCAAGGACGATCCCTAGCGAATAGACTTCGGCTCTTTCCAAAGCCTCCGGAATGTCCTTCCACTCTCGCCAGGCGGACCACCCTCCCCAGCTTCCCCACGTCATCTTGCGCTCTTGCTCTTGCTCGCCGACGCCGCCTCCCGCGCGCTCGTAGGGACGGTAGCTTAGTCGGCCGTCTCTTCCCACGTCAACGTCCCATTCACCTCTGATCTCCGGCGCGTGAGCACGCTTGTTCGTGCGTCCTTGCTCGAAATCGATGAGGACGATGCGACCTGGATGGTGGGGTGGAGGCGCGGCCAGGACGACGTTGCCCACTTTGAGGTCGCCGTGGTACGTTTTACCGGCCCGATGAACGTGGAGGACAGCCGAAGAGAGTTGTGAAGCCCAAGCGAGACGTTGGGACAGGGATGACCCAGGCAGATGTTCGGAAACCGTAAAGATCTAGAGAAATTGGCGTAGAGGAGTAAGTGTCTTGATTGAAAGCGAATATGATGGGCCGATTCACAACATTTCCATGTTCTGACTGCATCCGTCTGGTGTGCTGCTGTGAGATGGTGGTAGAAGAGGAAGAATGCCCATTGCGTAGGAAGTGGACGAGAAGGGAACGAATACCGGTCGGATTTAATGAATCCCCGGATGGGATTTAAAGGAGCATGCATTCTATTAACGCTTTAAAACAGCCCACGCGTCCGGGGCGACCGGGAAGAACAGCTCATCCGTCCGGTGCGACGGGAAAGGAAGAACAGCGACAGGTACGACGCACCAGTGCAACGTGGTATACGGACGCGGGTCGCCCGCTACCTGCAAGATATATTCGTTTCGACGGCCACCGGCCTGTAGTATCTACGAGGAGACGCCAAAAAGATCGTCCACGGAAGCGACTGCCCAGGAGGTGTCGACCAGCCTCTGGCCTCTAGACGCTGCCAGCTCATCAAAGCGCGGCCTTCATCGCCCTCCCCTTGACAGAATCATAGAGCACAGTGCCCCCATCGACGACGACATTGCAGCCTTTGATGTGGGAAGAAGCGCGCGAGGAGAGAAACAGAGCCGCGCCAGCGATGTCCTCCGGAGTGCCAAGCCTCCCCGTCGGCTGGTCCTCAAGGAGCTCTTCTTCAGCGTTGCTCAGACCGTAGGCGGTCATACGAGAAGGGAAGTACTGGTGAAAGGACGGGCGCGGTACGCGGGGAACGAAATGTAATGGTCAATGGTGTGGAGACACAAACAGCCCACAACAGCTTGACCGAAAAGCAACGGTCGAGTAAACGCCAGAGCAAAGACATAGCACTCACTCCCGGAGCGATGGCATTGACATTGATATGATGGTCGGAGAGCGTTTGCGCCAAAGTGCGAGTAAGGTGAGCAATAGCGGCTTTGGAGGGGTTGTCTACGGACGAGTGACGACGTAGGAAGCGCACATGACGTTTCAGTTAGAGACGGTTTCAAGCCGTGCAAGAGCCAGCGGTCGTGGATCCCTGTGATGTACTCACAGCTATAGGTGCCTGTCCCAGGCGCAGCAACCTTCTGCTCAGCGACGGGGTGGAAGGCAACGAGGGAGGAGATGTTGATCACGTTCGCCGGGTCCAGGTTGTCTTTTCCGACTTCGAGCAATGGTACGAGGCTGACGTAAAGTTCAGACAACGGAACTGGTCAACGATGTCGAAAAGCGGCGATGCGACAAGCATGGTTGTGCTGCAGGTACTGCAAATATGGGGACCCGATCGTGGAACCCCGACTCACGCCACTGTAAGGTAAAAGGGGGCTTTGACGTTCAAAGCGAATACTTGATCCCTGAGATTGCGAAAGACGAGCGATGAGCATGTTAATGGCGATGTGGGACCGGCGCCCGAGTTCAGAAGGTAATTGTACTCACCAACCCTTCTTCTCGTCAAACTTTTCCAATTCCTGTCCCCAAGCCACCCCGCTATTGTTCACGAGCACATCCAGCCTCTTCTCCCTCTTCTTGATCTCCTCCGCCAGGGCATCGCAACCTGCCTTGGTGGTGAGGTCGGATTGAAGGGCGATGCAGTGAGGCGTGGCGGTGTAGTCCGAGACGTATGGAGAAAGAAGGGAGAGTTTGCGTGCAGTTTCCTCAAGAGCGGGGAGCTTGCGAGAGGCGATGTAGACTGAAGACGAGGCGATAGGCAAATAACGAACAAGCGCCTGGCGTCAGAGAAGACCGATGCTAGACACGCGCGGCCACTCACCTTTGGCACCATTTTGAACGAGCGCCGTGGCTATCACTGCAAGCGCAAATAGAACACATACATGTGTGAATTAACCGAGGAGAGCTCTATCTCTGAGTGCGACCTGGCGCAACGTCGTATCACGCACTCAGCCCGATGCCGGTCCCGCCTCCAGTGACGAGACAGATCTTTCCCGCGACACCGAAGATGCGCTTGGCGGAGAGGTCGGGAATTGTGTCGGAGGCGGAGGCGTCTTGAGGCATGTTGAAAGGATGTGAGTGGTCGTTTGTCCAGGTCGCTCAGAAAGGGTAGCAAAAGTCGGTCGGTTGGCGGGTCGAAGACGTTTCAGTCGAGTCCGCTCATGAAAGTACGCGGGGGCCCCGCTGCGAGCCTGCACCGGTTCGCCGCATGGCCGAGTTCCGGTCCAGCACGTGACATCGCATGATCTGGCCACCTGCGCTGCAGTGAATGTACGCTGTCGGCCTTAACTCCTCCTCGTCAGCACGGACCACGATACGGAGCCCGAACTCGGCTCGCCATGCCCCCCAGCCTCACGCCGACTCCCTCATCTCGGGCCCCGGTTGCCTCGAAGCCAGCCGTCGCCGGCGGCGACACCGCCATCGAGGGCGACGGCGGGAGCGGGGGTGGGTTCAGCACGGAGCAATACTTCGAGACGCAAGCTCCACCCGCTGGCCTCAAGGAGCATGCCAAGGCGGCGAGGGATTTTGTGGAGAGGCATAAGAGAGAAGCGAGGCGGGTCGTTCTTGTCACGGTGAGCCATGGGAAGGAGCGGGGTTGGTTTCGAGGACGTGCTGTCGCTGGGAGCTTGGGTGGATGCGGTGGCCGTCTCCTTCGTAGGGCCGCAAGGACATTGTTCCGCCTTTCCTGGCCTCCATATTCTCTTCCTGATTGCATAGTACTCACTCGTCTGTTTGACAATTCTTGTTGCTTTTCTCTCTCTTTTATGTGTATCCGCGAATGGGCAGAGCGGAGGGACGACGGTTCCATTGGAACACAATGTGTAAGAAGACACGCTACGCACCTGCCGCCGCCGCTTGCACCTGACGTCGTCTCCTAACTCGGGTCGGTGTTGCTCTCTTTCCACCCCTCCCCAGGGTCCGTTTCCTCGACAACTTCAGCGCAGGTCCGTCCGTCTCTTTGGCTGTAGCCGTTGAGGTGCATCCCTCTCATGATCTAACGTGCTCCTCTCGCACCTCTTCTCGGTCTCGTGGGCATAACGCAGGCACCCGAGGCGCCACGTCAGCCGAGTACTTCCTCTCCTCCGGTTACGCGGTCATTTTCATGCACCGCCAACACTCGCTACAGCCGTACACTCGCCACTACTCTCACACCTTTAAGCCATTTCTCGACCTCCTTGAAGAGGCACCTGCGGGCACGGACGAGGGTGGCAACCGGGACGGGAGTGCCACGGCGACAGACATCCGCGTCTCGTCCCACCTCGCCTTCTCCTTGCTACCCATCCTCCGATGCCACAAAAAAGCACAGCGCGAGCATACGCTGCTCTCCATACCCTTTGTCACCGTCAACGAGTATCTCTTCCTGCTGAGGGAGATGAGCTCCGTGATGAGCGGGCTGGGGAGAGCTGGAATGTATTACCTCGCTGCTGCCGTCAGCGATTTCTTTGTGCCTACTCAGAGGATGGTGAGTCGTTCGAAATTCTCACTCTCGTCTTTCCTCGTCCGTTTACCGTCCTGACTTGTCGTTCGACCCGTTTCTGATGACGAGCTCAGTCGGAGCATAAGATCCAGTCTGGCAAGGGCAGTCTGTCGATAGAGATGGATCAGGTGCCCAAGGTGCTCAAGCCGATGGTACAAGAGTGGACGCCGGAAGGGTATGTCGTTTCCTTCAAGGTGAGCTCTCACGGGTTTGCTTGCCCAAACCGTCCGTGCATATTCGACCTACTTGTGACCAGCGTCCGATCCTCCGCGCGTGCATTCGCTCTCGTTCGTCTCACACAACTGCCCGCTTTGTACCGACTCTTTTATCTAACACCGCGGTCTTTCCCACTAAAGCTCGAGACCGATCGGGCGCTGCTCGTTCCGAAAGCGTGCCAAGCGCTGGAGCGGTACGGCCACCAGGTGGTGATCGGCAACACGCTGCAGACGCGCAAGCACGAGGTGGTGTTCGTGGAGAGGAGACGGGATGTGTCTCCGTCAGAGGAGCCGGCCGCCGACGGATCCGGGTCGGGCGCGGCGAACAACCGTCAAGGAAGAAGAGAAGATGGGTCGGACGGCCAGGTCGGTGTCGGTGTCGGTGCGGGCTTTGTCACCACGTGGATCCGGTTAGAGCTTGACGCAAAGGGACACGGCTTGGCGGGCGAGAGGGAGATCGAGGAGGACATTGTGCGGGAACTGGTTTCCCGGCATGGGAGGTGGATCCGGGAGGGAGAAGCGGCGGAGGAAGCGAGGAGGGCTTGATGTTGTTGTCCGAGTACACATACGCGCATATAGATGGAAGAACGGACCACATTTTGCCACACGACATTGTCGGAAAACCGTTTCTTCCCGCCGGTTTATCCTCCCTCCCTGTGAGGAGGCGCTGTTTCGTCGTCCGCATTCCGTACGAGCGTGCGGAACATGAAGAAAGCCCGGGAGGGACGCGGGTTCCTTCCTTCCTTCCTTCCTTCCGTGTGCTCAACGCTCCCTCTTCCGCCCGCCCCGGTCAGAGACAGGTGCCCTCCAAATGTCATGCCATGTCATGCCATGTCATGCCATGTCATGCCATGTCATCTCATCTGTGACGGACGTGCCCTCCGCCTGCTTCAGCTTGGCGCCGGAGAGTGTAGGTATGTCGAGGGACGACCCGGGGTCGTTCAGGCGCCGTCGTGCTCGGCGGGAGTGTCGAGCGTCGACTCGCCAGCCGGACTGGGCCCCTCCTTCCTTCCTTATACGCGACGCAGCAAGACCATGTGCACCGCTCCGCGCGTCGGAGACGAACACGGGAGCGAAACGGTGTATACGAACGAAAGGGAAAGTGTCCTTCTCCATTAGCCCCGAAAGCAGTTAATGGCAAGAGAGGCGCAACGACGAAGGGGGGGCGGGGCGGGGCGGTGAACGGACGGAAGGGAAGCAAGGAAGGGGAGGCGAGGTACTGAAGGAGAAGAAAGGAACGGAGGGAGGGAAAGGAAGGAAGCAAGGAAGGAGAAAGGGAGGAGGGCGGCCCGTGCGACGAGACAAGCAAAAGGAGGAAGAGGGCAGGGGGGCCTAGACATACATGACCAGTTTCCAAGGGGACACACACACAGACGGGAGGGGAAAAGGGAAAAGGGAAAGACGAACGAAAGCGATTTCGTTTTCCGTCGCGCAGACAGGGCGCGGGCGGGCATGACAGAGGTGAAGGTGGAGGTGGGAGGGCAAGGGCCAACCAGGGCCAGCGAACGACCGGTCGAGCGGAATGGACCGACGGACGGAGGGGGAGTAGAGTCGAGCGAGTCGACAACGGCTGGAGGAAACGGGTATAGGACGCGGCGACGGGACCGGCCTGTCCAAGCAGGAGAAAGTACCGGGGGAAGGGTATCACCGAAGAGAGCGACGAGACGAGAACGGGCTGGCGACAAGGCGAGACGAGACGAGACGGGGGGAGGCGCTCAATCGATGACCTCCTCTCCCTCAGCGAGGGCAAAGATGCCCCTCATCTCGCCAAGCTGGTTGCTCAGCGCGAGCGTCTCGAGACTCGCCCTGTTCGCGTTGCCCTGCGCCGCCGTCGCCATCTTGGAACCCGCTTGCGCTCCAACAGCTCCTCCAATGTCGCCCGCGCTCTTCTTCGCCCCGCTCTCAGCAGCGGCCGCGGTGGCCGCAGCAGCTACCTCTGCGCCGAGCGAGGACGCTCCGGCTTTGGAAACCTCGGGAAGGGGAGGCAGTGTAGTCGGCTTGCTAGACCAGCCGTGGGCCGTCGACGGGGTGACGGCGGGCGTGGTGGGCGCGGTAGAAATGGAGGACGTGGCGGCGCTGTTGCGATCCGAGGCGGCGGTGAAGCCCGCGGTGCTCGGTGAGGGCGACGGCGTCCAATCCGGCATGGGCGGCAGTGGCGGGTGGTCTGCCTCGGTGCCGCCCCAGGGGCCGGTGGCGTTGGTGCGTACGCTGATGCCGCTCATGGTGCTCATGAAGCTCGGCACGCGGAAGCCAGCGAAGGGGATGCCGTCGAGGACGCTCATGCCGTCGATCTCGCTCGCCGTGCTCACCGAGTTGACCGTCCGAGTGGTACGCGTGGTGAACGTGGTAGCCACCGAGGTCCGGTCGCCGCGCTCGCCAGCGCCTTCGTTGACGGGGAAGCGCGTCTTGGGGGAGGACTTGGAGAAAGAGGCGGGAGAGGGTAGCGGGGCGGAAAAGTCTCCTTCGACGTCCGTCGGGTTGAAGGCCACTTCGGTCGGCGTCGACACCTTTGGCGCGGGTCGGTCCATCTGTTGCGCCTGCAATTCGTCCTGCTCCCCGTCGAGACGGTTGGGGGGCGAAGGGAAGCCGCCGCCAAGCTTGGGCACGCTCGGGACGTCGGCGGTCGGCATCTGGCTCGCTCGCGGCGTTCCGTGTTGAGTGGAGCGGGAGAACAAGGAACCACTGCTCGAAGTGCCCGTCGCCGTCGTCGCCGCGCTCAGAGGGCGAGCGGCGGCATCGGCGTTGTTGTCGAGGCCGGACGCATCGGAGGGACCGCGGGCGGGGGCAGGCAAGGGGCCGCCGCCAAAGGTGGTAGCGGCGCTGATGACCGTGTCGACGCTCTGGCGGGGCGTGTCGTCCTGTCCGCTCACTACGCCGCCCGTGCTGACGCTGGCCGCGTCGGAGAATGGGTCGACCAAGCTCTCGCTGCTTCCGTTCGCACGGCCAGGTATAAGACGACCGCTGCCGGAGGCGGCCACACCGGCGTTCTGATAGACCTGGTTGGTGACGTCGTTGGCGAGCGGAGAAGTGGGCTTGGGGTGATGAGGAACGGGAGGGATGGTGGAGTCGGAGGTGGACGGGGACGAGGCGGCGGAACCGTTGCCGGCGGAGGCCGGCGCTGCCTGCTCGCGCTTGATTTGGCTGAGCGAGCGCACAATCGTCGCGGGGCCGGCCTGACCGACCTGGACTCGCTTGGGGGTGACGATGGTGGGCATGTACTGCATCGTGCCCGTGGAGAGGTAGGTGGCGGTGGACATGACCGTCGACGTTGACATGCGGTTGGGGTCGCTGTTGAGGAAACTGTTCTGCTCGTCGGCGAAAGTGGGGCTATTGAGCGAAGAGGCGATGGCGGGCGACAGCAGGGACGAGCCATCGCTCTTCCTCTTGTCCTTCTTGCCATCCTCGTCCGGCAGACGGAGATTGAGGTTGGCGGAGCGCTGCGGGCGGGAGGGCGAGGGCGAAATGGGGCCTTTGGAGTTGTTCCTGGTGAGGCCAGAAGGCTTGTTGGCGTACACGTCGTCGACGGACGGTTGGAGGCCATTCCGCTGGAGGTCATGTTCGACGACGTCTCCAAACGGACCGCGCTTGGCGTCCTGGGTGGTGGAGCTGGACGAGGGGGGCATGTAGGCGATGGGGATGATGTTGGTGCCGCTCGAGGCGACGCTCGCATCGTCGCTGAACGGGTCCGATTCGTTGGTGCGATTGCTGGCCGATTGGCCGCCGTAGACCTTGCGCTGGGTCAGGGGACGGTGACCGATTTCGGGGGCGACCGAGTCCATCTCTTCGATCTCCTCCTCATGGGCCCCCTCGCTCGGCTGACCGTTGATCATCACTCGCGGCGGGGGGGGCACGTTGGCGTTGGCAGGGCGCGCGTTGGTTCCGGTGGTCTTGGTGGCCCTGGCCTCATCGGCGCCGGTGCCGTCGGCCTTCTTCTTCTTCTCGTTCATGGACACGGCGGCGCGACGGGCGGCCTCGGCAGTCCTCCTTGTCCTCCTCTTCTTATGCCAGAAGTAGAAGACGATGGCGCCGATGACAAGGAAGCTGATGACGCCTCCTAGAACACCGTCGAGAGTGGCGGTGTTGGAGGAGCCTCCGCCGGAGGACGACGCACCGGGGCTCTTGACGCACTTATTGACGGCGCAGGAGTTGCAAGACCGGGAGATCTGCTCGCACTTCTCGTCGGACTTGCAGGGGGGGCAGGGAGGGATGTTGGCGCAGGCGGACGAGGGCAGACAGTCGCGCTGGAAGACGTTGAGGTGGGGGGTGCTGCCGGGGGGCGCGGGAGGGGAGCGTCGAAAGGACATGACGGAGTGGTGAGGCGGGTGGTTGAGTGGCATGGCGGTTCGTTGGGTTATCCGTGGGAGAGGGCCGGTGTTGTGTGGGCTGTCGTGTGCGATCGGGAGGATATGTACAGACAGTGGGAGGCGGCGGAGGGGAACGAAGGAAAGAAAAGCGAAGGCGGTGAATAAAGAGCGTGGTAGCGGGTGGTGGTGAGGGGGGAGGGGTTGGCTGCGTACGTCGGGGTGGGCGTCGGGGCGTCCTGTCGAAGGAGCGCGAGGGAGAGAGGGAGCGGGGGGGGGGGCGACCGAGGGGAGGATGTGGATGGCGACAAGGGAGTGGTGGATGAGGAGGGAGTGGTGGATGAGGAACGATGGTGATGGAGGTGGAGTGGATGGATGATGGATGGATTATGGAGGTGAAGGCGGCGAGCGAGTCGACGGCGGACGCGGACGCAGAGAAGCGGCGCTTGACGACCGCGGCGGCCAGGCCAATTACAATTGCAATTGCCATTACAATTACAATTTCACTGCTCGACCCATTTCAACTGACGACGGACGGGGTTAGCGGCGTGCTGCGGCACCTTAACCCGTGGCGGCTGGCTGCGCTTCCGCCCGGCGAGATCGGCAGGCGCTGAAGCGGCGGCGGCTGCGGCAACGAGGATGTGCTGTGCCGTGCTGGGCCCCTTCTTTTCTTCCTTCACGCGTCGCCCTCGTCGAAAGAAAGAAAGGAAGAAAAGAAGGAATAGAAAAGGATAGAAAACGGTTCAGAATCGACCAAGTCGCCCTCGTCCCTCTTCCACGTCGATCCATCCCCCTCCGCTTTTCCTCCGCCGCGTGCCCAGCAACGCAACGACGACGACGACGACGGAAGCACGTCGCCGAGACATGCGTGCCCTTTCTGCCCTGCTTACCACATCTCACACCGCCCCGCGCGGGCCAGCCGGCCGTTCCTCGTTCCTGACCGAACACAGCCCAGCGATCGCCGCCTGCCGAGCGGGCCGACCGCGTGGGCAAGCGCAAGCAAGCGCACGCGAGCAGGCAAGGCGTTGCAGGCATCCTCGTTGTTTCGAATGACGAGAGCAAAAAGGTACACCGCGCGCAGTAAATAAAAATAAACATAAATACGGAGACGAAGACGGAGACGATGAAATGAAATGAAATAACCGCCGGCGCAACCGAGAAAGGACGCCCCGGCGCGTTCGTGGTGGCACGGCATGGCATCGCATCGCATAATAACACGCACGGTCCCAAGGTGCTTTGCTCCGGCGGGCATCTATCTACATCCGCTTTATACCGGTGAGACAAACCATCCACCCTCAAACGAGATACACCGCACGACGCCACGCAGGCAAGAACGAGAGGGCGAGGGCGACGACGACGACGACGACGCCGCCCGGATCACTGCTGTTCTCGAGCGAAGAGCGCGTTGATGTCGGCCATCGACAGCTTGTTCGCGTTCTTGCCCAGCCTGCGATCGGACGACCCGAGGCGAGGGAGGCAAAACGATGCAGGTCAGGATGACGTAAACGTCGTCGACGACGAGGCGAAACGGTGTACGAAAGAAATCCGAATCCAATGACGCACTTGGTCCCCTCCAGCGCCGATCGAGCCAGCTCTCGCTTCTTCTGCTGCAGCTCGAGGATGCGTTGCTCGACGGTGCCCTCGATGGTCAGCTTGTAGATCTTGACGTCCTTCACCTGTCCCAGTCGGTGCGCCCGGTCGAACGCTTGGTCTTCCAGCTGTGCCGATACGCACCCACGGTCTGTTAACATTCCTGCTGCGGCGCACACTTGGATAGGTACCACGGCCACACCGTCGAACTCACAGCGGGATTCCACCAGAGATCCAAAAGCACGACATGGTTGCAGGACGTCAAGTTGAGCCCGACCGAACCAGATCGGAAGGAGATGAGGATGACCGTCGTCTCCGCGTCGTTCCTGATCCTCTGCAGACTCTCCTCTCGCTTCTTGTTAGCCATCTGCCCGTCATACCGCACAAACTTGAACTTGTTCTGCACCAGCCACGGCTCCACCAGGTCGAGCATCGACGTGAACTGTCCCACGAAGGATAAACGAAATAAAATGAACTCGACGACGTCCACACTGGACGGTCATCTCCATGGAAGAGAAAGGAACCGCACCTGCGAGAACACGATCGTCTTGTCCCCCCTCCCTGCCCTTTTCACGTCGTCCAAGATCTTGATCATGTTCCGAATCTTGGTCGAGCAATGCTCCCTCCCCTCCACCCGTCCGTCCCCCTTGCCCACAGGCCCGTCCGCGCCGCACGTCGCACAGTACTTGTCCCGCTCGCCACCGCCGCCGCCGCCGCGCTCGTCTTCTCCTGCGCCGGCGACGGCGGGCAACCCTTCGCCGCACAGCTCGCACCGGCGCATGGAGACGCTGAGCCCGCCGAGACCTTTGGTCAGCTGGGAGAGCACCTCGTCTTCCTCCTCCGAGTCCGACTCCGCCATCGTTGACGTCGACGTGGCGGCCGATTTGGAGGACTTGTTTTTCGTCGACGACGACGACGACGACGATGGCGACGGGCCCGATTCGATGGCCGAGGCTTCGGTCGCAAAGGAGCGTGCGACCAAGGCCGGGTGATCGCAGGCTGCGTGCGTGCGAAGGGTCGTGAAGGGAAGGAAAAAAAAATAGTTGATCGGACGTCGACCTGGCCGACCGTCGAGCGCCCACTCACCCTGCCTCAACCTGAGGAGCAACAACAGCACGCTCGTATAGTTCACGCCGCCGCCCTGCTTGACAAACTTGTTCAAGCTGACCTGCACCTTTTTCTCGAGCGCCGTGTAGAAAGCCTTCTCGTCCGGGTCGTCGAACTCGGTGCTGACAATCTCCACTTCCCGTTTGGGTAGGCTGATGATCGGCTTACCGTCGTCCAGCTTGCCGTCTTTCGTCCGGCGGAGCATCGTCGCCTTGAGCACGACTGACCGAGATGGCGGGGGACGGCCACGACGCGTGCTTCGTCAGCGCCGAGTCGACGCGAAAACGGGGAAGGAAGCTTCGGGACTGACCATGCAACCGCTTTATGGCCCACTCCGCCTTCCGCTGGTTCCCGCTCGCCAGCGGCTGGCCGATCTTTTCCTTGAATTCGGTGTGGTTGTCAAAGGGCCTGATCTGGAGGAAGCGCAGGAGGCTGTAGAACTCGTCGACGTTGTTCCTGCGACACGATGGAGTAGACCGGCTCGGGTGAGGAGGACGACGACGACGACGATGACCGCACACGGCTTCTACAGGTTTCTTCTTCGGCGGACACGCACTGGATCGGCGTACCGGTCAGACACCATCGGAACGTGGAACGGAGAGCGGCGCAAGCGACACTGCTCTTCGCGCGGTGGTTCTTGATGTTTTGAGCCTCGTCTGGTGGCGGAGATGGCGGAAAGTCAATCGACATGCTGCAAACACCTTGCCTTCCACTCCCCAGCTCACCGAGGACGATCCTCCAAAACACGGTATCCCGGTCGAAGAGAGCGGACGGCTTGCCGCCCTTCTTCGCGCTCTTGGGCGCCTTGGGCGTATTCTTCCGGGGCACGTCGGACTCGCTGTCCGACGACCCGTCGCCACCCTTCTTTTGCCGCCCCAAGGAGAACGCGGCGAATTCAGCTTGAACGGTGGGGTAGGTGGTGATCTGCAAGGAAGGGGGAAGCGCGTCGGTTACGGTCATGTATGTCCCCCGGGCCAGGCCAGCGAGACGGCACTCACCACCACGTCGTATTTCATGAGATCGGCTGCGGCTGTGAGTGGGGAGGAAATCGAGGCGGGCGAGGGCGCGTGAATCAACTGATGCACGAGTGGACGGACGGACGAACGGACAGTGGGCCGACCGACCGACAGACTCACTCTCCGCCCTCCGCGGCCCATGGTGCAAGTACACCTTGAGGCCGAGCCTCTTCTCTGTCTTTTCCCGGACTTCCATCTCCCATTGCTTCGTCACGCCGAGGGGAGCGATGATCAACGTCGTTTTGGCACCCTTGCGCTCATCCACGTCGAGCATCACCACCGACGCCGCCTCGTGCTCCTTGAACATGCTATGCACCGTCGCCGTCTTTCCCGCCACCTTGCGCGCGTGCGCTTTCGCCTTTGCCGCGGCCTCTTCGGGGGACACGACGCCGACGCCGGCCTCTTTGGCCGCATGAGCTTCTTGGTCGGCGGCGACCTTTGCGGGCGTTCGGGAGACGATGAGCGTCAACATTTGCACCGTCTTTCCCAGGCCCATGTCCTACGAGAGTGTCCGATGAGAGCGGAACAAGAGCGATGAAGGGACGGAAAGAGCGCTCGCTCAGTCAGTCTCGTGAGCCGAGCGCGCCGGGCAGGTCAATGCACTCACATCGGCCAGGATACCGCCCCTGTACTTTCCCCTCTCTCGGCCCTTCATCCAATGCACGCCCTGCCTCTGGTGCGGGAGAAGCTTGCAAGCCATCCCGTCGGGCTGCACCCCCACCATGTCCGCGTCGTCGAGATCGCCAAGATCCGTCTGGCTCTCGCACAGTTCTCGGATCATGCGCTGAGACTCTTCGGAGGATATGGACGGCCCGATAGCCGCCGGGAGGGGGCCGTTCATCAGGGTCGCTTCGTCCATGGGCGGGGTGAAGGGTGCGGAGGAGAGATGGGAAGAGGAGGGCGGATAAAGGCCGGAGGGGAGTCCGTGATGTGCTACCGGACGCGGGGCTGCACTGGAGGGCAAGGGCACGCCGATTTTGTTGGGCGGCCGGCCGAACGCGCCCTGGCGGGAGGAAGAGGCGCCAGCGCGAGCCAAGTCGGCGGCGCTTGTGCTGTGATGCGACGGGCCAGATGGACTCGGGTTCCACGCGTCCAGCTGACTGAGCATATTCATCGTGCTCGCTTCCACCCCGTCCAGACGTCGAGGGGGTTGTTGCATACCCCTCGGATATGGCTGGGGACCGGCCGCCGAGGGATGCTGTTGTGGGGCCGGACGGGGTCCGGGGAAGCGAGGATAGAGGTGGCCGTTGGAGAGCTCCGGGCGGGTCGACAGGCTCGGCACGGGGACCGGACGCCGAGCTGGAAGCTGTGGAACACCTTGACCGCGAGGGAGGCTCGCGTGATTGACATCTCCTTCGAGCCTATGAAGCGTCCGTCCGACCGTCCGTCCGTCAGGTCCGGTGCGGAACGCGAGTCGAGGAGGGAAAGGCCGCACACGCACCTCTTTACTTTGGGAGCTTGCACAGGATTATACTTCCCACCCTCCTGGAGCGTCTTGGGCGCCTGCTTGGATGCGGACGACTTAGGCAAGCCGTTGGTGGTGAGATCGAGGGCGTTGGAATCCATGGCAGCGAGCGGCTGCGACGATGGCATGACGGAGTGAGCGTGGGGGAAGGTCGTCGTCGGTCGGCCAGCTTTATGGTGGTGGGTAATCGCGAGTGTTTTGATCGACGTCGCCGGTCGCGTCGAAGCTCGTGTCTATGGTCAAAGGACTTGCTGCGGCGCCGATCGCCTATTCGGATTGCGTTGGTTGGGTCACGTTCCACTCGTGATCCACTCGACATCCACCTCCCTCGTCCTGATAAAGGACGATGAAAAACAAGGAGAAAAGGGTCTTCAACAGGTCTTCAGCGGGGAGGGATGATAAAGCAGCAAGAAAAAACAAGAAAGAAACGGTCTTCAACGGGGAGGGAAGATAAAGCAGCAAGAAAAAACGAGAAAGAAGCGGGTCTTCAAAACGGAGGGAAAAGGCAGGAAGAAACGGTTTTTCGTGCCCCGTGGCAAAATGGAAAGGCGTGGGCGGATTACGCGCTCTGCTCACGTTTCGACACGGGTGTGGAATGGCGAGGAAAGGATAGGAGTGAGGAAGAAGAAGGAAGACTGGCTGGGCGTCCATGTCCATGTCCGGCGACGCGGGCGTCCCGACGTGGCGGAGGACGAGGGTGTTGTCTACGACTGGCGGCGATGGACCGCTGAGATGTCGGCGACGATGACGGTGATGGTGACGGCGACGACGACGCTCGACGCTCCACCTCGGACGAGCCGAGCGAAGGCAGTGCCCAGTGCGGCGGGCGATCTGCGGTCTGCCCGGCGCGTGCTCTCTTCGCTCGCCGAAGACGCGGCCAGCTTGCACCGGACTGCATCATCGCCCCCTTGTCGTCGTTGTTGTCCTCGTTCCGTCCAACACGAAAGGAGCGGTGGACAGTCGGCGCGGCCGTTGGATTGGACCAGCTTGCTATCGTCCACCCGACAGACACAGACAAGACAGACAGACAGATAGACCCGACCGTGGCATGACGTCACCTCGCCTCGCCTCTCCGCGCGGCAACTCGGTCGGGTGGCGGTCTGGCTCGTCAAATCAAATCAAATCGTCTCGTGCCGACAGATAGACGGCCAATTCCCCGTCCGTATGTAGCTACACCCGTTTTCGCTTCTGCTCTATTTTCTTTTATTTCCTCCCGCCCTTGCGAGTCGAGTCGAGGCCGAGCCCGAGCCCCGAGACGGACCCCGAGCCACGCCGGCGAGGCTGCACTGAACGTGATCGACGCCTCGCCTGCGCCGCCCATCCCGTCCCCGGAGCGCAGAGGACAGACAGCGGCCAGTGGGAGGGAGGGGAGCGACGGAGGCCCGAAACGAGGCGAGACGAGACAGAGAGAGAAAGAAAGAGAGGAGGAGGAGGAGGAGGACAACGTACCACATGCCATCCGGCGCCGTCACATAAAGTCCCAGGCTGCAAAAAAAGGATTTTGGCGCCTCCAGCTCGCCCACACCCGTCCATAGCTTTCGACCACCGTCCACCCGTGTCCCCCTCTTCCCTCCGAAAGACGGAGAGACACAGAGAGAGGGTGAGCGCGTTTGCATTCCCGGCGTCACCCCGTCGTGTCTTTTTACTCCGCCCATCATGTCCACCCACCACCACCACCACGACAAACACCACCACCACCTCCCCCACCTCTTCCACCACACCAGCCACCCAGATCCGCCCGGGCCGCCCGCTCTACCGGGCTCCTATCCCGTCGTCGTCCGCGCACCCGGTGCGACCGCCGCGGCCTACATCCTCCCAGAACACCGCAATCTCGTCGCCCAAGACGTCGTCCACGCCCTCGGCATCCGCGGCCTCAGCCTCGACGACAGACTCGGACGCGCCCACGTGCTCGAGAGGTACGTACGGGAGAAACAGCGGAAGGGACATTCTAGGGAACAGGTGTTGGCGAAGATTAGAAGGTGCCACTTTGACGCTGGCGAGAACCTTCGTCGTGACATTGAGAGAGGGTACGTGAGCCACGAGGTGAGTCGAGTCGTGTCGAGTTGTGTCGAGTCGTGTCGTGTCGCTCACGCCGGTCGTCGCACCCCGTCGCTCCTCCCCTAGGTCGCCGACACGCTCGACTTGTCGTCCATCTTCGTACAAGTGCTCGACAAGACCGGCCTCAGCACCGACCCTTCCACCTCCTCTTCTTTCTCCACCTCCCACTCTCATTCCCCTTCGCCCTCCTTCTCCCGCCCCTCCTCCTCCTCTCACCCCTTGCCCGCACTCCCTCTGCCCATACCCAGCATGTCCACCAGATTCCCCAACGGCGACCCCGCCCTCGACGGCCTTCCCCCGCCACCGCCGTACGAGATGGTGGACAGCTCCCCGCCTGTACATCCCCCCAGCAGGACCTCCATCTCCATGTCCGCCTCCGGCGCCGGTGCAGGCATGCCTCAACCCACCGTCAACGGCCAGCCGCTCAGTCAGAGCCCTCCTCCCGTGTCCGCCGGCCCGTACTCGCACTCGCACGCCCACCAGCGCACTCCCAGCATGTCCAGCTCGACCGCACAGTCTGCGCACGTCTACGGCGCAAGTCCAGGTAGGACTCCTTCGTCGTCCTACCACGACGGGCCGCACACCTCCACGTCCGCTCACAGCCGCGTCAGCCTCAGCGGAGCACCTCCCAGCTCCCATCATCGTCAACAACAACACCACCGCCGGCCGGGCTCCGTGTCCGAATCGGTGCGACGCATGTCTTCAGGCGCCTCCGGCAACCTTCCTCCAGACCCAGATCTGGCCTTAGCAGCTCGAAGAGGACACGAAAACCAATTCGAATTCCTCCGTTCCTTCGACTGCGTCCTCCTCGTCGACGACTCGGCGAGCATGAACGTCAACACACTCCGAGATGGTACGATGGCTGAGAAGAGTAGGTGGGAAGAGGCGAGGGACGCTTTGGCAGGGTTGGTCGATATTGCGAGTAGGTATGATGATGATGGCATCGACGTGTATTTTTTGGTGAGCTTGCGGTTTTTTTTTTTTGGATGGTGGCCGTGGCGGGTTGGAAGGGTGCTCGCCGTTTCGTATTATTCTCGCTCGCCGCTGATGCATTCCTACTCGTTTCGTTCTATTCTCGCGGCATCTCCACTCGTTTCATTCTATTCCCCCTCGCCGCTGAACGCATCCCACTCGTTTCAGAACGACCCCAGGCATCTGCAAGGTTGTCGAGATCCGGTCGAGGTCAGACGCCTGTTTTCCGAGGTCGAGGTAAGTCGTCCGCCCGCTCGTTTTCCTTTTTCCTTTCCCGACACCTCGGAGTCATACTTCAATGTTCGGCGTTCCGGCCGGCTGCTTGAGCCGATCAACCTACCGGAACCCCTTCTTTGCTCCGAAAGACCGATCCCGTCCGCTTTTGTCGGGGTGGCGGTTATTATCGAGAGGGACATTTTCGTTTTCTTCTTTGCATTTTTTTTTCTATTTGCTTCCTGCCGAGCGCACCCCGTCAACCTTTCTGCTCAGCTTGCTCACCTCGGAATCCCCCTTCACGTCGAAGCCCTTCGGCACGACGCCTACTGCCTCCCGCCTAGAAGAGCTTCTCCTCGAATACCTCCACGAAGTCGAAGTCTATCGAGACCTCCACGAACGGGGCGAAGCGGGGACCCGTCGCGCGCCAAAGCACCGGAACATCATCTGCATCACCGACGGCGTCGCGACGGATGACCCAGAGAGCGTGATCGTCGCTGCGGCTAGGAGGCTCGATAGGGGTAATTTTCCTTTGAGCCAGTTGGGCATTCAGTTCATACAGGTAGGTGTGTGGTGGGGTATGGCCTGCGTCGATGGGAGAGATTCTGACGTTGTCTGCTTTCTTTCTCCTCTCCTACTTCCGACTTCCGCGTGACTTCCCCGTGCCGTCGCAGGTCGGAGACGACGAGGAGGCGACCGAGGCGCTACAGGACCTGGACGACGCGCTGGCGTCGCAGTACCACATCCGCGACATTGTCGATTTTACACCTTACAAGGGGTGCGTCCGTCTTGCTCGCGCACGGCTCCTTCTGTCGTCACGTCGACTGACTCGCAGTTTTCCCCGGTCTATCTCTCTCTCGTTTGGCGTTCGATCAGGATGGTGCTGGATACGAATATGATCGTAAAGGTCCGTCCATGTTTTTCGCTTTTCTTTCCACGTCGGGAAGGACCGCTGGCTGACCTCGTTATGTTCCGTTTCCACATGCGTACTCAGGCACTCATGGGAGCGGTCAACAAGCGATTGGACAGGCAACGGAACCGCACGGAGCCATGAGAAGTCGCGTCGCGGCTGTGACCGCCGGCCAGCTCTCCCTCCGCCGTCTTCGAGACCGTCCGCCTCTTGCTCCGCTTCCTTTTCTCGCCCCCGACATTTCACCTTTGGAGTCGTTCGCACGCTTCACGCCCGTCTTCGGTCTTTTTTTCTCATTACAAGATCTCCATACCGTCTGCACCGCGATCTCCATCTGTCTGCGTATTCGTATTCCCCGTCCATTGTCTCGTCTCATGTCGTCTTGTTTTGTCTCGACTCGTATTTTCCTCGTTCGTCATCCATCCATCGATCGCACTCGCACGCGATGGACGTCCTATCCCGCCTGCCTCGAGATGCAGGCCAAGCAAGACTCTGTAGGAAAATTTCGCCCTTGCCCCTGTTCCTCGCTCGCTCTCGAGAAGGACTGAAGAGGAGGAGAATTTGCATGGACCAGTCGCTGTCGTTCGCTGTTTGCTTTGACGGACAGACGCCCGCTCGTCGGACGGCACTCGTACCGCATGTTCTAGTCTAGCCTGTGGTATCCTATCCTGTCCTGTGCCATCATATCATCCTGTTCCAGTCCTCGTCGCATCGCATTCTCGGTACTACGAAGATGGTGGTGGTCAGCGGGCTCGAACTGTAGCGAGCGTGTGGTGGTAGTTGGTGGTTACACTTCGGGCTTAGTAATCCCACGCTGCCCGTCACGTGACACGACGTTTATCCGGGCGTTCTTCCCTTTCCCCGCGTCCCAACCGGCATGGGCACGGGTGACGGGCCGAGCGGAGGCCGGGCGGGCGGGCGGGCGCTGAGTCGGGCACGGGCAGTTTCAGTTCCCCCGCACTCGGCGGTCGTGGACAAGACGGACAAGCTGGACGGTTTGCTGTAAAAGCAAAGCAGAGCAGCCTCTTTTCTTTTTGGCCCCTTCCACACCTCGCTCCTCCTCCCCTCTGTGCACGCCTTCCTTCTCCCGACCCGGTCCCGTCGATCCCCCAGACCACATCAGATCAGACCCACACCATGAGCCAACCACACCCGATCACCAAGTACATCTCCCCTTCGACGTGGGCCTTAGTCGAGGACAAGGTCAGGCCGCATGCCAAGGACATTTTGGCGCAGGTGTGCGACTTTGTAGAGGTGAGGGGGAGCGAGCGTTCCCTTTACAGCGACGTTTGTTCACGGCCCTGGCGCGCGCTGACGTCCTCCCTCTCCGCCTGCTTTCCTTCCTCGTCCCCGCTTGACAGAACGAATGCATGCCCGCCGAGTCGACCTACCATGCACAGATCCCTGACGACCCGTCGAAGCGCTTCCAGACGGTGGTGCCCGTCATGGAGGAGCTCAAGGCAAAGGCAAAGGCCAGAGGCCTCTGGAACCTCTTCCTCTCCAAGGCCCATTACCCCGACGTCGGCGTCGACCTCACCAACGTCGAGTATGCGCTCATGGCAGAGATCATGGGCCGGTGCGGACATATCGGGCCTCAGGCCTTTAACTGCTCTGCGCCTGATACCGGGAACATGGGTGAGCGCTGGTGTCTCCTTTCGTCTCGTCTCCTTGTGACGAATCTGACGCCCGCATCGCATCGCAGAGGTGCTCGCCAGGTACGGCACCCAAGCACAGAAGGACAAGTGGCTCAAGCCGCTCATGGACGGCAAGATCCGATCGTGGGTCACAGTTCTCACTCGGTTCTTCGAGAGAGAAGCCGGAGCACAACGCCGACAGATCGTTCCATCCCTTCCCGCGTTGCCTTCTCTTCTCTCCCTCTTTCAGCGCCTTCTCCATGACCGAGCGCTTCGTCGCTTCCTCCGACGCAACGAACATCAAGCTATCCATTCGCAAGGAAGGCTCGACGATCATCGTCAACGGCCACAAGTGGTGGATATCTGGCTCCGGCGACCCGCGCTGCAAGATCCACCTGGTGATGGGCCAGTCGGATCCGGACAACGCGAACCCTCACAAGCGCCAGTCCATCGTTCTCGTCCCCGCAGATACGCCTGGCGTCAAGGTGGTGAGGGCGATGACGGTCTTCGGCTACGACGACGCGCCCGAAGGTCATTGCGAGGTCATCTACGACAACGTGCGCGTGCCGGAGAGCAACCTCATCGCCGGCTGGGGAAGGGGCTTCGAAGTCATCCAGGGAAGACTTGGTCCCGGCAGGATCCATCACTGGTGAGCGGTGCAGATGGAGTGACGGGATAAGCAAGGCCCGGTGGGATGGACTCACCCCCGATCTCTTCCCTCTCCCGCGCCTCCGCCCTTGCCAGCATGCGCTCCATCGGCGCCGCAGAGCGAGCGCTCGACAAGATGCTCACTCGAGTCACAGACCCCGTCCGCAGGACTTTTGGCAAGCAGCTCTACGAGCACGGTGCGTAGCCCATGTTCGACGTGCCCTGCCCGACTTGCCCGTGGAGCGGTCATGTCTTCTCTCTGCGTCGCTGACGATGTTTGTGCTCACTTCATTACCGTCTGATCGCGCTCTGCCCCTTTGTCACCAGGCACCATCGTCGCCGACATTGCAAAGTCGAGGATGCAAATCGACCAAGCACGCTTGATGGTGCTCTCAGCCGCCAACATGGTGCGTCTGTCCTCCGCTTGGCCCCGCCCCGAGCGCCGCACCCTACCAACTGGTAACTTATGTTTGTCTCTTTTTTTTTTCGTCATGTTCGTGCCCCGCTCGCCCCTTCCACAGGTTGACAAGGTACGCGCGAAGGGCGCGCTCAAGGACATTGGCATGTCCAAGGTGCGTCGATGCGTCGAGTTCCATCGCATGCCGCGCCGGGCCACCCTCTTCTTAACCGACTTGCACTCCCCTTCCTTCCGGCCGCAGGTCATCACTCCCAACATGGCGCTAGACGTCCTGGACCGCTCCATGCAAGCTCACGGAGCCGAGGGCATCTCTCAGGATACGTTCCTCGCTCCTACTTGGGCGGGCTTGCGCACTCTCAGATACGCCGATGGCCCCGGTGAGCAAAATTTTCTCGTGTCCGTCTGCGTCGGCCAGTTCCTTCTTTCCTCTCATCGCCCTTGCATCACATCACGCTCTTGCCGGACGTATTCTTCGCAGACGAGGTACACATCCAACAAATCGGAAAGGTAGAGCTCCGTCGTGCCCGCGAGCTTCACGAGCGCGTCCAGGACGTGGCGCGCAAGACGGCCGAGGTGGAGAAACGGAACGGCGTCAAGGCGCATCTCTGAAAATCTCAACGGAGACGGACGACCGTCGGTCGCCGGTCAGTCGATTCGGGTCCTCCTTTCTTTCTTTTTTTTTCTCCCTCCATCTCTGTCTGTTATATCGCTTGTAGGCGTTGCTGCTGGCCCGCTCGGAATTTCCCATCGAACTCGGTTCTGAGTCCGACCTGAGCCATGACCGAAATTATGTGAATGCGACGCAGGAATGGGGCGCCGCGGGGTCACCGAAGTGGTGTAGTGTAAAGTCCACGTGCTGTTGTCGGTCGTCGTCCGTCCGTCGGTCACGCAACTGGGAGCGTGCCGGAGACGACGACCATCCTTGCCCACCATGTCCTCGGTCGAGCACGAACCAGGATCGCCACGACTACCAACATGTGGCGCTCAAGTCGGCCGACTGGTCGGCCCTGCTTTCCGGACCGTACCCTCGCGTAGCCGCCGTCGACGTCTTCGAGGACACGCTCCACTCGGAAGCAGAGCTCGCCGCACGACTCGCGTCGTACCCGATCGTGTGCTCGATGCGCGAGCGTACAAAGTTCACGGCGTCGCTTTTGGAACGCTTGCCGAAGCTGCGTTTGCTGACCACCACAGGCCCTTACAATCGAGCCATCGACGCTCGAGCGGCCAGACACCGTGGCGTCGCCGTTGCCGGCACGAACGGGGACGGCTCGAGCACGCTCGAGCACATTTGGGCTCTCATCTTGGGCGCCGCGAGGGACGTGGGCCGTGAGGATGCGAGGGCGAAGAACGGAGACGAGCGTTGGCAGGCGAGCGTGCCTATGGGCCTCCGAGGCAAGACGCTCGGCCTCGTTGGCCTGGGCCATTTCGGGCAAATGACGGCAAAGGCCAGCGAGCGAGCGAGCGCCGGCCGACGCGAGCAGCGACCGGTTTTGTCCTCGGGACTGATGAGGACCAAAAATCCAGTTCTTGGACTGGGTCTGCTACGCTTCTTCTTCGTTTAGATTGCCCAAGCCTTCGGTATGAACGTACTCTCCTGGTCGCCTAACTTGACGCCCGAACGTGCTGCCACCGCCGGTGTGTCGTTCGCGCCTTCCAAGTCCGCGCTGCTCTCCTCTGCCGACATCGTCTCCGTTCATATGGTCCTCGCTCCTTCGACCACCCATCTATTGTCCGGAAATGACTTTGATGACATGAAGCGCGGAGCCATCCAGGTCAACACGAGCAGAGGTCCCATCGTGGATGAGCAGGCACTCGTGCGTGCCCTCAAGGAAGGCAAGATTCGAGGGGCCGCTTTGGACGTGTTCGACGTCGAGCCGTTGCCAAAGGACCACGAATTGAGGAAGCTGGGCAACGTGCTTCTGAGCCCTCATCTGGGTACGTTCGAGACCGCCGGAGCTGGCTCCAAGTCGATTTGCTTACAGAATCACCCTTGGCTCCCATTCGTCAGGCTTCGTCTCCGACGACAGCTATGCAAGATTCTGGAGGGAGACCGGGGAGAACATCACCAACTTCTTGGACGGAAAGCCGGTGAAGGAGCTCGAGGTCAGATCATAGCACCCAACGCCCAGCTCGCTTGGCGAATGGACATCGAATCGGAAAACCTGTGCTGCGTGAATGTATGTACATGTCCTCTCCTCGTGATCCCAAAGTCCCGCTTTCCATTCCTTCCTCGACGACGAGGGCAACGAGGGCGCTTGAAAAACTTCAGACGACAAAGTTCGTCTCGCCCTTTTGCGCCGCGTCCTTCACAGCCTGGGAGATGGGTTTGTCGCCCCTGACGAGGTCCCACGCTAAGCCCGTGCCAGCGTCCTGCTCGATGATCTCGAGCAACGTGAGCGCAACGTCCTCGCGAGGGATGGTGCGCGTCAACGTCGTCCGCCCCAGCTCCACCTTGCCCGTCGACGGCTCGTCCGCTAGTCCACCCGGCCGTAGGATCATCCAGGGGAAGGTTTTCCGTTTGGAGAGATCGCGATCGGCGGCCAGCTTGGCGTCCATGTACACGGGGATGGCCTTGTACATGCGTTCAGAGACGGCGAGGCTAAGGACGAGACGCAAGTGTGTGGACGAAGTCGAGGTGTCAGTAGCGAAACATGCAGAAAGGAGAGAAGAGCAAAATCTGCCCGGCTTGCGTGCGCTTCCTCTTGGACCGACTTACTCCTCCTCCGTGTAGTGTGCCGGCGGCGGCTTGCTGCGATCTCTGACGTCGATGGCCGAAACTGTGTATCGGCGCGAGGCCGTCGTGAGCGTATACTCCATCTGGCGCTGTAATCCTGAAATGCCTGCTCACCCATGACAAACTTTTTCAGCCCGGGGAGCTTGGCTTTCTCGATGGCGTCGAACACCTTGATCGCTCCTTCTTCGTCCACCGCCTTCGTCCTCTCCGGCCCGCCCTTGCCTCCCGCACCGGCGCTCCAGACAATGACGTTGGGGTCCGCATCCTTGAAGAGCTTGACAAAGTCGTCCACCGACGAATGCTCGATGGAGGCGACGACGGGACGCAGGTTGTCTGACTGGGGCAGGTCCGGGATCTGCTCTTTGGCACGGATGAAGGAGAAGACGGTGTGGTTGTGCGGCGCCGAGACGGCGTGGCGGGAGAAGTGGAGGGCGACCTTTCCGTGCCCGCCGATGAGGAAGATGCGCAGAGGCGAGGACGACATCGTTGGGAATGTGAAAGCGAAGTGCGCGGTGAGAGTCGAGTCCGCTCGCTATGTTCCCGATAAGCGTGACGATAGACGGCGATGGACGAGGTACGACGGAAGAGGCCACTTATGTACGTCTCATCGGGCCGCCTCGATCGGACCATCTCAGACTCCGCGCGTGCGGGTGGCGGGTGATGATGTGCGTACACACCGGTTCAAGCCCACATAGACTACCAAGTCAATCATCTATCTCACTTTCGACCTCCGAGAGGATCCTGCATGTGACGATTTTATTACGTGGTGGCATACAAACACGTCGGCAAGCTGAGGCCGGCCCGAAGAAACCTGTGGCATGGCGACGACGGGAAACCCAGCATGGCCAAGGTTTCCGGTGGTCAAGAGGATGACGATATGATCTAAAGCCCGCCCCTTCTCTTGCTCCCAACAGATCAGCGCTTTGTCTCGCCAGTGACTTTACTATTCGGGTCTTGGGAGTAGACGCGCAAGCTCAGGATGATCTCGTCCAGTTTCTGAATGCAGAAGAAAAGGGGCCGAGGTGCCGCGCCGACAGAGGTCAGGTTGCGGGAACTCTCTTTGTTAGAAAGCCCACACTTCCTCTACTCACCTCCTCGTCGCCGCTGTCGTCGTCCTTTCCTTCCTTTCCGTTGGCGTTTCCGCCTTTCTCCTCCTGGGGGTTCGGCTTAGGTACGGGCACCGGCACCGGCAAGGGCAAGGCAGAGCCGGCGTCGCCGTCTTTCTCCTCCCCTGCGTTCACCTTAGGCGCGCCATCCTTCTCAGAGCCGTCCATTTGAGCATCGGTCGTCCTCCGAGCTTGATTCGCACCATCCGAACTTGCAGTCGCTTGAGAAGGTTTGTCGCTCTTCTCGACCGCCGATTCTGACTGGTCTCCGTCTTTGGCGTCGGCCGAGTCCTTCGCCTTCTTTGAATCATCTGTCTCCGCCGAGTCTTGTGCCTTTTTCGACTCCGCCCGGTCTTCTACGGACGCCTTTTCCCGCTCCGCGGCCTTGTCGACCGTGGCCTTCTGTGACTCCGGCTCACCCGTCGCCTTCGCCTCTTGTCCGTCCTCTTTGTCGGCAATGTTCTCCGTCTTTGTCTCCTCGACTTGCTTTCGAGCCTCCTCCAGCCGACTGACGTGCTCCTTCACCTCAGCCAGCGACCGGCCTCGGTAAAGAGCTGGCTCGGGAGCAAGCTTCTTTAAGTCAAAACCGGATTTCTCGAGAGCGAAATTGGCCGCCTTGGATTCGCTCTGGAAAGCGCGAGCCATCGCTGCAGCTGCAGGAGACGACGCGAGGGAAGAGGTCGCAGAGTGGAGACGAGGTTGAGCCACCTTCATTCGCCGGTCTGGAATGGTGTTTTAGCTCGACTACCGCAACTCACAGAACTTGCCCCACTTGCTGGTGCGATTGATGGTCTCCTGGAGGTAGTCCTCGGCGCGCGTTTGGCGGATGTCTCGCCTTCCATGCCAATTAATGTCAAGAGATGAGAGTGACAAAAGCGTGAGCGGAGAGATGTTCTCCCTCGGGACGTGACGGCCCGCTCATGGGGCCGTGGCATGCGCAAAAGCCGCTTAGGCAGGGCGGACTCACCGTACATGCACGACGTACTCCCCAGGCTCGAGATTCAACTCCACGTTGACCCCGCGCTGACCAAACATCGTCTTGACCGAACGGGCCAAGAGTTCACTTTCGCCTTTCTTGTAGACGACAAACTCAAGTGCTGAAACCGTCTCGCCTTCCAAGCCGACGAAATACCTTGAATCAATCGTCGAAAGCACAAAGACGGTTGGGCTCGGCTTTTCCAGTTTAAAGGTGAACGAAACGTCGCCAAACATGGGCGGCCTGGGAGCCGCCTGCGACTTGACGGTGAGTGTGCAGGAAGCGAGGGACCACGTATAATCATATAGACGCGTCCGATCTATCTCGTCCCAGGTGTCGAGAAAGTCTTCGTAAGTCATCATGAAGATGCCGTCGTTACCGAAACGGTGTCTCAGCTTCTCCATCCACTCTGGCGTCCATTCCTTTGATCCGTCCGACCATGGCCCTAAAGCCGGCGAACAAAAAAGTTGAAAGCGTTAGAAAGCCATGGCTGATAGTACGTCAAGTTGTAGCGACAAAGCGCAACTGGATGCGCCCGCACCTTTCCATTCTCCGTCGCGGCCCCAAGGGTTCTGGATCTTGATAAAACGCTGGCCGTCGACCTCCAGAGCGCGCACGATGGTATATGCGTGGTCGGAAATGAGCCCGCTCGAGCCGACGCTAGATGCATAGCAGGCGAACAGCAGGTCCACGCCGATGCGCAAGAACTCGGCCCAGAGGTTGTTGGTGTCGAGGATGTCAGCGACCTGCATGCGAGTCGAGGTCCCTCCTGTCAAATCCTCCAAGGCCTCGCCTGTCCATCCGCCGCTAATGGATTGGTAGTCTCCATGAGCTTTGGCGTAGGCCTTTTCCAAAAGAGCAACCCATCTGGACATAAAAGAGCAGGAATAGATGAATGCAAACGTCAGCAAAAAAAAAAAAGAGATTGTAGAACGGCGCCTACTGATGAGCGTACGTACGTCTCATTCTCATCGGAGGAGTGGGCAAAGTAGAGGGCCCGAGAGCCACGCAGACGGACTTTCTCGTACAGCTTGCGGTCATCTCGGAACTCGAATTGCTTCGCTGGTATGCTGGTTACGAGACGTGCAAAGAATTGACTGAGAAAAAAGGAACTCCTACTCCTCACTCCAAACAAGTCCGAAAAGGAGCTCACCTCGGTCGACCTTGTTCCATTGTTTTGACGCCAAGAACAGATAATCGTCTATAATCGTCGTCTCCCACCGACCGTCGCGGAAGAATCTGGCCGAAGGGAGGGATACATCCAATCAGCACAATGAGTGATGGGCGAGTTGCCGCCTCCTTCGTAACCTGCAGATGCCTCTGCGCTCATCTGCGGACTCACATGAACCCGTACACCCCAATCTCCTCGTCCCTCGCCACGCAAATGCGCTCGATGAGGTCAGGGAAAGACGACACGGTGGCGAGAGCTGAGACGAACCAGCAGTCGCCCACCTGGCCCTGCATAATGTCCTCCGAGCGGGCGCCGTCGACAAAGAAGCTCGGCTTGGAAAAGATCTACAATCGCGAGTTTTGGAACGGGCAGGTTGAGCCAATGGCTCGATCGCCGATCGGGCAACCTACTTAGCATTACCACTTACCTTGGAGACTCTGGCGACGTCTCCGGGTTGAAATCCGTCGTCGTTGGGCTTCGGATCGACGTAGAGAGCCTGAAGGCATTCCGAGACGGTATTAGGGTCTTCACTAGCGATGTCGAACCCCGAGTCTCTGAATCGCCTATTCTGCGCCCTATGGGCAGCAGCGATCTTGCCAACCTTTCGCCGACAATCCTGAGGACGGGCGGGAAGATGAGCATCCGCGTTCTCGTCCAGTTTCGTGCATGCACATACGACGCGCTCGACCCACGTCAGATGGCAGACTCACGTTGATGGCTCGGTTGAGATCGTCAGTGACCAGGAGTGTCGCTGGACCCGCGGCAAGGGTCAAGACAACGTCGCCGTTCCCGTCTATCAATACTTCGCCGCCTTCGGCTAGAGCGCCGTCGGCAGACACCTTGCCTCGCCCGAGCGCCGCAAAAAGGCCGGCGCGCACCGACCCTAGCGTCAAGATGGAAGGGCGGGAAGAAAAATCTGGCCTTTGAGGGGAAACAGCCTTGGAGGTCGTGGACGTCTTGGCCTCCGGCGCCGGGACGTGGCCGGAGGCAGAGGGGAAGGACCCATGGTCGTGGAAACGGAGGGCGCGCTCGACGCTCTCGGAGAGCTGGTCAAGACCGATGGTGGACGTGGTGGTGGTGGTCGTCGTCGTGACCAGGGAATCGGTCCTGTCCGCAGCGGGCTTTTCGTCGGAGTGAGACTCGCTCATAGTGCCGCTCTGGTCGTCTTTGCCCGACAATGTCTTTGGGGGACCCACCGGACGCCCGTCCCCAGCAACAACGACCGGTATTTATGGCGAGCACAGCATTCGCTGCGCCGTCGGTGCTACTCGTCGGTGCCCTCCGTGTGGGGTCCGATCACATGGTCCGCGAGCCTGATGATGGCCGATACTCGCATGCGATGGATGATACTCGAGTGCCCTAGAAAGAAGCGAATGTACGAATCACTGGGGAGCTGATAGCCGCCAGCTCCTCCCGTACCGTCTTCATCCTACTTTGCGTACACTGGGACTTCCGCGATCACAGCTCCGGGTGGTGACGGGATGGGCGCACCTTGCGTTCCAACTTTTCATCATCATCGAATGCATGCGTCGTCCACATCCCAGCAGATATACGACGGCAACTAACTGAGGGCTTGAATGCAATTAGGCATGCGAACGTACGTCCCCGTATTCAAGATGTGCATGTACCCAGGCACGCGCGCAAGTGGATTTGTCAAGTGGGACAGAGGACCTTCCTTTTCGGCGCGAGCTCGTGCCGCCAGGACCTCGTCCTTACAAACGCTCCTAAAGGCGAGCGTTGGGTGACTTTCTGGTCCTCTACTTCCGTCCGTGCGCTCTCGCTCTGCCGTACGATAAACAGGTCGAACGTCAACATGGGAGTACCGAAGCCGCCTGAAGTGCCGTCGACGGAAACGAGAGAAGGGACGATCAGTGAAGAATTTGATTTTGACGGTTCGTTTGGCCGCCTGTGCTGCAGCAGAGCTATAAGACTCCGCACATTCTGGCTGATGGTCACGGCACCGGTTGGTCGCCTGTTGCTCTCTCTCTTCTCAGGTCTCGTTCTCCAACGTCTCTTGAACAAGCCTTCCCTATTCTCCACGGCGGCCCTGTTCGATAAAGAGGACGGCGTCAGCGTCAATGACGTCCTTCCCATGACACTTCACAAGGATGCCCGACCGGAGGAGATCATGGATCTCATGGACCTCTTCACTCGAGCTCGCGCAGACCTCGCCGAGCCGAACCCGGCATGGGACCGACTGTACACGATCGCCGGCCACAAGAACATGAGAGTAGATAAGAAGGTCAGCGACTACGACTGTGTGGCGCTGAGGAACAGAAAAGGCGAGGTGAGAAGAAACAAGGGACAGGCGGGCGCAGCGGCGGTGTGAGCGCCGCTTGGCTCGCCCATGACGCCTGACCACCATCCCCTTTGCTCGAATCATCGTCGCTCTTCCAGGCCCGGTTCCTCGTCACGCCCACCGCGACGACGCTGTGCTTGGCCGAGCTCCCCCTGCGCGCGGCTGACGGTGCGCCGCTGGCAAACGCCATCGCAGCGGCCAAGGCATTCCAAGAGGCGACTGCTATGGAAGGCCTGTAAATACTGTCGTCGCCATCGTGGAAATAAAGTTGTCTGGTGTGAGGGCCAGTCGAGCTTTTCAGTCTTCGGTCTTCATCATTCGAGACGTAAGAATGCAGCTGCGGAGAGGCCGTGTGGATAAAGTGATCGGGCGAAGATCGACGGCGAGCTTCTCGTCGCCCACCACCTCCGAACCGACTCGCCGCTTGTGCCTTCACGAGCCTGCTGTGCCCATGTCATGATGAACACGGTCGTCCTGGACAATGGCGCGTCCTCTATTAAAGCCATCGGCCCAGGCAGCGGCAGCTCGCCGAGGTGAGCTCGCGCTTTGAGAGGCCAGCGTGCGCCCGAGAAACATGGGCTACATTTGTTTGGACCAACGGCCTGACCAGCCCACGTCTGCTTTGCTGTTGCCTAGGAGGATCAGCAATGCCATCATACGCTCCAAAGGCGACCGCAAGACGTATGTTGCCGATGAGTTCGCCTCTTGTCGCGATTTCTCCGGGTTGTACTATCGAATACCTTTCGAGCGGGTGAGCGTTCTCTCTTCCGTAGACCACCCAAGACAGAGGCCCCGGAAAGTCCGCGAAGACTCCTCTAAAGCGCCGCTCTTCATTGCTTACATCTGTCTCGTGTGCAGGGAATGCTCACGAGCTGGGAAGCCCAGAAGGTGATCTGGGATCGGGTCTTCTCAAAGCCTGTCTTAAATGTGAGCGAACGCGAGAGGCAATTCCAGTGGATGGCCTATATTTCCTCACCGTCCAATCGAGATTGGCGTTTGCTCCAGCTCAGGTCGACCCTTCCTCAACCTCCCTGGTCATTACCGAGCCGTACTTCAACCTACCGAATCTGCAGGAAGGATATGATCAGATGGTTTTTGAGGAATACGAGTTCCAAAGCTATTACCGGTGTACTCGTGAGCAGCCGCGACACAGAAGTCACAACGGTTTGTTTTCGTGACATCTGACAATGCTTCTTCTGGTCTCTGATCTTCGTCTGTTAAACAGCGGCCTCCTTGATCCCTTTCTCGCCGGTGTTCGAACCCAGTCTTTCTAACGCTCAACGTGTGGCTAGGAGACCGGAGTGCATGCTGGTCGTCGACTCTGGGTTCAGCTACACCCACGTCGTACCTATCATCAAGGATGCTGTGGTATGGGAAGGCGTCAAACGGTGGGCGGCCGTTCGTGCTCTAATTGAACGCTGGAACGAAAAGCTAATCAATACCTGTCTTTCCGATCGACGTCAGAATCGACGTCGGCGGCAAGCTCCTGACGAACTACCTCAAGGAGGTTGTGTCTTTCCGACAGTGGAACATGATGGACCAGAACCATGTGATCAACCACGTTAAGGAAGCTTGCTGCTATGTTAGCTCAGACTTTGCTCGGGACCTCGAGACTTGCAAGTGGGTGCGGTATGGCCCCGTTATTCGCTATTGGACTCAGCTGAACGACCTGGTTTTCTCTTCATCTCAGAGCAAGCCCGAAGCGCAATGCGATAGTTCAGGAATACGTCCTTCCCGATTTTTCACCGTCCAATCGAACAGGATACGTTCGGCGAGGGCCACCTGCATCCTCGACGTCGGCCATCTCCGCAGTCAGGCCTCCTCCTGATCACAACGAGGCGGACGACCAGGTGCTATGCATGGACAATGAGCGTTTTAGTATCCCGGAGCTGCTCTTCAGACCGAGCGACATAGGTGGGCCCCCAATCCCTAGTGGATTCTCACGCCACGTTCATCGCCTCACCTAGAAGGCTATATTTCCGTCCGAATTTAGGACTTGAACAAGCGGGGTTGCCCGAGGCGATTGCCCGTTCCATATCCTGTCTTCCAGAGGAGATTCGCGGGTTGTTCTGGAACAACGTTGTTCTTATCGGCGGCAACTCTCTTTTTACTGGATTCAAGGACCGATTGTGAGTGTCACTCTGATGGCGCTCGGCTTTCGCAGTGGAGGGACATCACCGAAGCCGCGCTGATATCTCTTTGTCCTTTCAGAGAGCAAGAGCTGCGGCCCTTGGCTCCAAGCGGCCTTCCCCTTCACATCTACGTCTCAGATGAGTAAGTCTTTGCACGATGAGGTCCAGAAGGGAAGGTCGTCCACTGAGCCGCCGTCCGTCTTCGCACAGCCCAATCTCTCTCCCCGCACTTGGCGGAGCTTCGCTGTCCACGACTGCCGGCCTGCGAGACCTCTTCCGCTCTCGATTGGTCACTCGAGCCGAGTATCTCGAGCTCGGCTCTGAGGCATGTCGGCGCAAATTCGGCGGACCGGCGGCATCTGTGATGTCTAAGGCTGGACACGGCGAGTACGACGACGGGGATGGGCGGAGCAGTGACGGGATGGAGGGGATCGAGGAGGAAGTGCAGAGACGCGGTGAGGGGAAGGGAGCTAGGGACAAGAGAGCTGCCAGCAGGAGGCAGAAAAGATAGAGAGGGGAATCAGACAAAAATTTGGCGTTCACGTTTTCGAAGACGTCTTAGCTTGCTCTTCAGATGAATGGTGAATATCTCAATGTGCATACCTAAAATGCACAAGCTCAATCCAGGTCTTCGAGTGGGTGTCCTACTTTTGCGCTGTCCTTTGGTATAGCTGTGGAACGCGGGAGGGTCACGTAATCCAGCCGCAGCTCTCGAAGGTCCGGGTAAGGAGGGTTTGCGGAACTCCTCCCAACCTGCCCTGTCTGTTCGGTCCAGCACGATGGGTTCTATACGAAAGTCTGCCCGTTTAGCGGCCTCTGCCATCTCCACTTCCATCAATGTCGCAAGCCAATCCACATCCGCGGAGGCTATCGCGCAGACACCCCGACCGAAACGCTCTCGAGTCGCGCAGACAGCAGCCACCGCCGCGCCGGGCACGAACGGCGGTGTGACGGCTGCTGCTGTTGGCGAGAATGGCCGTCCATACAGAGCGAGCAGCTCCAGTCTGAGTGAGCTTAGTCCCGAGTTGGAGGACGAAGCTGACGTTGTGCCTCGGAAGCGAAGAAGGCGGAAGGGAACCGGGAAGGGCAAGGGCAAGGCAACAGACGTGCTCGACGACGCGACCTTGCCGCCGAGAGTACAGGGATGTACGTGAGTGGACCTGCCCGGCATTCGCACGACTACGTTCATTTGACCGGTCGGAGAGCAATTTGGAAGAGCATCCATTACACGAACGGGAACATTCCAATTGACCCTCCTTCCTCCCGGCTCCTCTCTCGGCACCGTCGCCGTGGGCGAAGCCACTTTGTAGGCGTTCATGTTTCCGCGGCCGGAGGAGTCGAAAACGCCATTCCCAATGCTCGAAAGATCGGAGCGAATGCCTTCGCTCTTTTCCTCAAGTCGCAGCGGAAATGTGAGTATTTTCCTCAGCCGCTGCGTGTGTCACCCGAACTGACATGTTGATCATGCATGCGCAATCCAATTGAACTCGTGATCCGAAGGGTCCTCTCCCGACCTTACAGAGTATTCCATCCCTACGTTTGCTAAAGCTCGGTTGCAACATGACTACAAGCACGTCCTTCCGCATGGCTCCTATTTGGTAAGCCGTCCGTCTTGGAAGGCCGTGTGAAATCACTCACAGCGACCGCTCACCGGGGTTGTTTCGCCAGGTGAACCTTGGCAACCCAGATCCGGCGAAGCGAGCGAAGAGTTACGAGTGCTTCATTGACGATCTGAAGGTGTGTGAGAGCGCGAATTCCTTCACCAATGCAGTGGAGTGCCGGCGTGTGGCTCATACGTTGCTATTCATGCTCCAGCGCTGCGAAGCTCTCGGCATCGGTCTATTCAATTTCCACCCAGGCTCCTCCGTCGGTTCGGGCAGCAAAGCGGAGTCGATGGCTCTCATAGCTCAGGCGCTCAACGACGCCCACGATGAGGTCCATCACGTTGTGACCGTGCTCGAGAACATGGCCGGCAACCCCAAAGGGAGCATCATTGGTGCTTCCTTCGAAGATTTAAGAGACATCATAGCTGCCGTACATGACAAGAGCAGGGTCGGCATTTGCATCGATACGTGTCATGCTTTTGCGTCGGTATGTGGAGGGGGATCTCTTGAGATATGACCTTCTGCATCGACGAGCTTGTCGCTCACTTGATGTATTTCTCGTGCTCAGGGGTATGACCTCCGGACGCGGGAAACTTACGAGTGCGTGTGCCGATCCCATTTGCGGAGGTGTGAGAAATGGGTGGCTCGTCTCTAACCACTACGATCTGAATATCACAGAGCGACGATGAGCAACCTGGACGACGTCGTGGGGCTCTCTTATCTGCGTGGCATGCACCTCAACGATAGCAAGATGGGTCTCGGAGAGCAAAAGGACCGGCATGAAAATATCGGGCATGGGCAGCTGTGCGTTTCATATTCCCTTCTCGTCAACCCTCTGCGCCTGACGAAGCTGTGGGACTAAGCCTTCGCCATCTTGCTTCGATATGCTTCTACAGCGGACTCAAGCCGTTCTGGTTCATCATGAACGACCCTCGTTTGGTGAATATGCCTTTGATCATGGAGACGCCAACGAGCGATTTTGATGAGGGGAAAGGTGTCTGGGCTAAAGAAATTGCGGCGTTGTACGCTTTGGTGGGCCGAAAAGAGGTGAGGGCCCTGGCTCGTGGACCTCATAACTCCGCGCTGGAAGGCTTCTGATCGCCTCTGCTTGGGCCTGTGACGCAGGACGATTGGGACGACATAATGGAGAGCCTGAAGGACACAGCTAAAATAGTGGCTGAAGAGAAGGCGAAGGCACGAGAAAAGGTCCTTGCCAGAAGTGGGGAGAAAAGGACGAAAAAGAAGCGAACGAGCGGAGAGGCCGAGGAGGATGAATGACGCTGATGATGTGTACGACAGACCGTGCTTGTTTGCTCGAGGTGGAACTGCATTCTGTTGTGTCCTTGGTCTTCGTAGTCTTGTCACAATCTTGGCACTCAGTGAGGAAGGCACCGGTTGAGTTTGAAGGATTACTGGTCTGCCTCTGGCTCAAAAGGCCGCTCGCCGAACAACCCGATCACAATTTACGCGCCTCGCCTCGCGCCGATCACTTCTCCTTCCACCCCGCTCTCGACCACCAACCACTGTCGGAAAGACATTGAGACGCAGGAACAATGCGCCTACCACAACTCCTTAGCAGCCTGGCCACCTACGTCGCGCAAAAGGATGGAACCGGCGTGGCAGAGATGCTCGAGCGAACGGGTGGGCCGAAGGATCGGAATCTGGTGATGAGTATCGCGGACAGTAGGGTGAGCGGGAGTCATTTGTGTCTGACATAGGGTCAGGCAGATCGTGGAGAGCGGCCACCATTCCATTATCTTTGTTGGACGTTAGCTCCATGTCTCCCGGAGAGCTAAGCAAGGTTCTACCTCTATTTTCCCCCTTCCGATGGCTCGTCCGCCCAGCGCCTCGCCCTCCAGCGAGAGGTCCGCGGCCGTGTCCCATCGCCTTGGGACGACCTGACGCTCACCCATCTCCAGGCGTTGGTGAACGAGATGGATGGAGATGCTGTTGCAGCATATTCGGAACAGGTCACACTGGTCAAGTGAGTGTGACTAGTGGCGCTGGGGAGCTGGTCAGCACCCGTTGCCGATCCGCAAGTGGGGCTTAAGTTGCCCGCCGTAACGGACGTGCAATGCTCACCGTCTCGTGAGGAATCGCGGGACCTTCGTCCAATGTAAATTGTTTCCAGTGGCTTCCTCCGACTTTTCTCCAACCTCACCGACTGGTCTCTGCCCATCCTTTACACTTTGATCCGAGACCTCCGTTTGTTGGCTCTGAAGGTGGGCGCCGGCCTCGAAATTGAAGGGACCACGAGAAAATATTTTCAATGAAAGGCATCCAGCATGATTTAGCTACTAACGAGGACCGAGACGCTCACCTTTTGGTCTGTGATTGGATGGGCAGGCTGACGACCAGCTAACACGACAAGGGCAGAAGGCGGGCAAGCTGGAGGACGCCTCGCGGATCGTTCAAAAGGCTTTCACAGCATGCATGACCGACCGGTGCGTAGCTCTTTGGAGAATTGCCACAAGCTTAGAATTTGAGGCGGTCGCATTTGCTGACCGCGCTTTGCGCTCCAATTTTCGTGCTTGCAGATCAGCTCTGGAAACGTCTCGGAAATGGGGTACCTACCATGTCATCGGGATATTGTTCAAGATGTACTTTGAGGTGAGGCGGATCTTGCCGCTCTCCCTGGCCAAGGTTCTCAGTAGTTGATTTTTTTTCCCGAATTTCTTCTTTGTTCGCCCTTTGTTTGGCACTCGTCAGCTGAAGTCCATCGCGCTGTGCAAGAACGTTCTTCGGGCGCTCAGCGTTGGGGACATGCCGGGGCTGGAGCAGTATACGCGTTCAGACCAGGTCACCTTTTGCTATTATGTCGGTGTTCTCAACTTCCTGAACGAGGATTACGAACCGGTGAGCCGCGGAGAGCAGGAGGTTCTATTCGTCTGAGGACACATGTTTATGCGACGGCTTGTTGATACGTTCGCTTTCAACCAGGCAGAGAAGGATCTTCTCTTCGCCTTTCAAAACTGTCACCGAGAAGCTAAACGAAATCAAGAGTGAGGATCCCTATACGCCATGGATGTGTAGAACATGTTTAGTGTGCTTATTTGCCTTTTTCATGTAAACGTTTGCTGCCGAACGTAATCGCCCGAGCAGACTGATCCTTTCCTACCTCCTTCCCGTCCTGCTCCTGCGCGGCAAGCACCCAACGGACAGCCTTCTTTCAGCATATCCCCGACTGGCGCACATCTACAAACCCTTCCTCGTTGCTTTCCGCGAGGGCAACGTACGGGAGTATGACAGGGCGCTGTACTGGGCTGAGAAGCCGCTCGTTGGTATGGGAGCGTTTTTGGCCGTAGAGAGGGCTAGGGAAGGCTGCATGCGGAGCCTGTTCCGACGAGTGTGAGTGCTCCTTGCACGAGCCTTTCTCTGCCCGCTAAGGCGTAGGAGCGCGTTCTTCGTGAGGCCCCAGAAGGCTTCGGGAGCTGACTCGGAATCTGTTTGGCGTCCGTCCCATTTGCTTTTCAAGGTGGCTGTCTTTGGACCGCTCGACGCGTATCAAAGTGTCTTCGTTCCAGCGGGCGTTGGCGTTTGCAGGCGTAGAAGTTGATTCGGACGAAGTCGAGGCGTACCTGGCCAATATGATCTACAAGGTGCGTTGAACGATCGGCTTCTAAGAACAACGGTTTAAGGACCCGCGAGGCTAATCAGACGACTTCATTTTGTTGTCGTTCTTCCTGAAGGGCTACATGAAGGGTTATATATCTCATGAGAAACAAACGGTCGTGTTGAGCAACGTGGATCCGTTCCCCAAGCTCAGCACGTTTGCCGTTCCTTGCTGAAGTATGCGAAATTAGCTAGCAGTAACGGTCAAGGGGGCTGCAAAGCAATTTGACGTTGTTTGGAGGTGATGTTCTGTCTTGAAAGAGCTCCGTGTCATTGAAAGCGAGACTTCTTGACCTTCCTGCCGCTTGACGTCCGTATTGGCTCGGCCGGGGCTGGTTGCACAGACTTCAGCGCAACTCCGTAAAAGAGGACGAATTTCAGGGTTAACGTGTGCGCTGCGGCAGGTGCTCGTCGCCGTCGTTTTTTTTTTTTTTTTTTTTTTTTTTTTTTT